>WNWU01019736.1:11309-24473 GCA_012654045.1 Ptyas mucosa
GCCCGATTGGGCTTATTATCAGGGGATGTCTTATTTTGGGGGAAACAGGGTAGTCTTCAACTTACAACAATTTGTTTAATGACGATTTGAACATCACCACTGAAAAAAAGTTCCAGTTTTGCTATGAGTTTTGCTATGAGGGTCACGCCTTAGCATATCTAGAAATTTAGGGCATTTTTTCCCACTTACAACCATTGCAACATCTCCATGGTCATGGGATTAAAATTCAGATGCTTGGCAACTGGCATGTATTTATGACGATTGCTGCGTCCCAAGCTCCTGTAATCCCCCTTTTACGACTGTCTGACAAGCAAAGTCAATGGGGGAGCCGGATTCACTTAACAACTGTGTGACTAACTTAACAACTGCAGCGACTCGCTTAACAAACGTGGCCAGAAACGTCAGAAAATGGGGTTAAAACTCACCTAACAGCTGTCTCGCTTAGCGACGGAAATGTTGGGCTCAATCGTGGTGGTAAGATGACGGGTACCTGTAACTTGCTGGAAGCCAGTCAAAGTGGCCTTTGATGGGTGGCGTATCAATTCGATGGTAATAATTATTTTAAAAACAACTTTTCTAAGCGCGTCAGTCAAACATCAGACCGAATTTTAAAGAATGAGGAACAATCACCAGCGGCAATTAAAAAGATAATTCAGGAACATCAAAAGGCTGAGGACACGATCTCTTGAAACAGGAAGGTGATTTGGGAAATCCTCCCTCCTCTGGGTTGCCTCCCACCTCACCTGAGAGGGCAGGGCCACTTGGGTCCTTGCCAAAACACAAGATGGCTTACACCCAAATAATCCCTTACAATGAACCGAGGTGGCGCAGTGGTTAGAGTGCTGTACTGCAGCTACTTCAGCTGACTGCTAGTTCAGCAGATCAAATCTCACCGGCTCAAGGTTGACTCAGCCTTCCATCTTTCCGAGGTGGGTAAAATGAGGACCCAGATTGTTGGGGGCAAGATGCTCTTTAGTATACTGTCTTTGGTGTAAGCCGCCCAGAGTCCTCGGAGAGTGGGCGGCATAGAAATATGATAGATGGATAGATAGATAGATAGATAGATAGATAGATAGATAGATAGATAGGTTGATAGATAGATAGGTTGATAGATAGATAGGTTGATAGATTGATAGATTGATAGATTGATAAATAGATAGATTGATAAATAGATAGATAGATAGATAGATAGATAGATAGATAGATAGATAGATAAAGACCATATTATCAGAAAGATATTAGAATGTGCCGAATTGGACAAGTTAACACTAGAGATAAATGACAGAGAGGAATCAGAATATTACAGTGCATGGGACCCGTGGTATGAATGGTTAAGGAATAGGAAATCTAAGTAAAACTCGCAAACGCGAGAGCTGGATAGGAAATTAAGATGAACAAGTGGAAATTGTGCATTGCTAGAAGGATGATTATGTGCATAAAATAATATATAGTTAATACTGTTCTAGCATAATTGAAACAAAAATTAACTCCATGTAAATAACAATGTAAATACGCAATGTAAATATGATTTATATGTATAACGACACCTCAAGGCTGGAAACGCTGAACCGATTTGTATGGAAGTTTTTATTTTATGTGTTCTGTTTGTCTGTTTGTGTGTTTTTTGTTTTCTTTTTGTAATAATAAAAGCTTTAATAAATAAATTTTTTAAAAAAAAAAAGATAGATAAAGCTGAAGTGCCTATATAGGTAGTCTTTGACACACAACCATTTGTTTAGTGACGGTTCAAAGTTAAAAGGGCATCGAAAAAAGTGACTTATGGCAGGTTCTCGCACTTACGACCATCGCTGTGGTTTTTCCATGGTTCATGTGATCAAAATTTGGGCGCTTGGCAACCAAGATGTATTTATGACTTGTAGTGGCCCCAGGTCGTGCGATCACCATTTGCAACTTCACGGCCAGCTTCCCACAGGCAAAATCGATGGGGGAAGTTGGATTCGTTTAACGACCGTGTGATTCGCTTATTAGCTGCAGCGATTCATTTAATAACGGTGCCGTAAAAGGTAAAAAAAAATCTCCCTTAAGAAATACCTTGCTTAGCAATGGGAATCTCAGTCTCCAATGTGGTCGTAAGTCAAGGACTACCTGCAAAGCCAGTGACTTTTTGGAAATCCCTCAAAATGTGGGTTTTTCAACAGCTTTGTAAATCCCCCGGCCCCAGTCATCTCGATACATTCATTCCCTTTTGCAATCCATGTTTCATTGTTTTTAATCCGTTCTTGCAGATTTCTGCAGGTAGTCCTCAACTTGTGACCGTTCAAAGTTACAACAGATCTACCTGGGGGTTACTTACGACCCGGATTTAAAGTTGCGACGGTTGGGGGACCCCTATGGGCACATGACCAAATCTGGGATGCTTGGCACCCAGGTGGCATTTATAGCTATTTGGAATGACCCACCATCACATGATTCTGTTTTATGACAGTTTTGCTAAGTTCCGGTTTTCGGCAAAACTGCTCCCATAAAGCACCATTGGTTCGATTTAAGTCATTAAATCGACTTACGACTGTGATGGGAATGTTCCACGACAGTCGTAAGTCAAGGATTACCTGTAATTGCTGATTTTGTTGCATGCCACCCCAGAACTGCCTCGTGTGAGATCGCCAGCCAGATAAATGCGATAGAAGAAAGAAATGCAGAGAGCCCAAAAATATGCAGGTCGCTTTGAAGTCATATATTGAAATCTAAGTGCCTGTTCTGGGCTGATGTAAAGACGACGGAGCTATCTGACCTTGTGCAATGTAAACCCTGATCACGACCCAAAGCTCTGAAAGGGGGAAGTTGTGTGTCCTTAGGTGACTTCTGGAGCAACAGGTGGTCCTGGCTTCCCAAGAGCAACTGTCCCAGAAGTTTTGCTATTCATATACAGCAAAGGACTCAAGAACCATCTATCTCTCATCAGTATCTCTCTATATCTCTCTATCTCTCATCAGTATCTCTCTATCTATATCGATCTATCTCTCATCAGTATCTCTCTATCTATATCTCTCTATCTCTCATCAGTATCTCTCTATCTATATCTCTCTATCTCTCATCAGTATCTCTCTATCTATATCTCTCTATCTATCATCAGTATCTCTCTATATCGATCTATCTCTCATCAGTATCTATCTATATCGATCTATCTCTCATCAGTATCTCTCTATCTATATCTCTCTATCATCAGTATCTCTCTATCTATATCGATCTATCTATCATCAGTATCTCTATCCGGTGGTGGGATTCAAGTAATTTAACAACCGGTTCTCTGCCCTAATGATTTCTTCCAACAACCAGTTTGCCAAACTGCTCAGAAAGTTAACAACCGATTCTCCCGAAGTGGTGCGAACTGGCTGAATCCCACCACTTTCTCTATCTCTATCTATCTATCTATCTATCTATCTATCTATCTATCTATCCATCCATCCATCCATCCATCTATCTATCTATCTATCTGTATCTATCCGTCTCTGTGTCTCTCTCTCTCATCAATCATCTTACCTACCAGATATGTACCTATCTGCCAGGTATCTGTCTGCCTACCTACCAGATCTACCTATCTACCTGCCAACCAGATCTACCTAACTAGACCACCCAGCCGTGGTGCCATTGTGGTTAGAGTGCAGTACTGCAGGCTACTTCTGCTGATTGCCAGCTGCCAGCAGTTTGAATCTCACCGGCTCAAGGTTGACTCAGCCTTCCATCCTTCCGAGGTCGATAAAATGAGGACCCAGATTGTCGGGGGCCATAGGCTGACTCTGTAAACCGCTTAGAGAGGGCTCCAAAGCCCTGTAAAGCGGTAAGTCTAAGTGCTATTGCTACCTACCTACCAGATCTATCTACCAGATCCACCTATGTACCTGATCTGCCTACTTACTAGATCTAACAACCTCCGAGATCTACCTAATCTATCTATCTACCTGATCTATCTACCTACCAGATCTACCTACCTCCTGGATCTACCCATCTGCCAACTTCCCATATTTCCCTGAAAATAAGACCAGGTCTTATATTAATTTTTGCTCCAAAAGACACATTAAGGCTTATTTTCTGGTTAGGTCAGGGGTCTGCAACCTTAAACACTCAAAGAGCCATTTGGACCCATTTCCCAGAGAAAACAAAACACCGGGAGCCACAAAACCTGGGTGGGCGTCACCAACTCGATGTCACTCACTTCCACCAGTCACATGACTCCCTCTCTGTATTTTTCTATGTCTCTCTCTCTCTCCCTGTATCTCTCCGCCCCAGCCGCTTCTCCGTCACCCGCTGTTGCCCTTACCTTTTCAGGCCAGGTGAGGACTGGGAGGGGAGGGTGAGGGGCGGGCCCAGCCAGTGGTGGGATCACCCAACAGGGAGCCACAGCAGAGGGCCCAAAGAGCCACATGTGGCTCCAGAGCCGCAGGTTGCTGACACCTGGGTTAGGTCTTATTTTGGGGAAATACGGTACTAAATGCATCCATCTGGTTGACAATCTTAACTGGGGATTATTTTGGGGGTTAGGGCTTATATTACAAGCATCCTGAAAAATCATGCTAGGACTTATTTTCTGGTTGGGTCTTATTTTCAGGGAAACAGGATACCTCCCTACCAGATCGTTCTATCCAGCTAGTTCAAGGGTGATGTGTGTGGGAGAGTTCTCATATTCTCCAGGCCTTCAGTGGAGCCTCCAAACGATGCTTTCGACACAGAGCAAACGCCATATGATATTCCCGTAGGAAGTTAAATATAGGAGAGGCAACCCACACTCCACCGTGGGTTGCATAAGCCCTTTTGCTTTGCTTCTGCCCTTTCCCCTTTCCACGGCTTTCTCTGCTAACTTTACAAGACGCTGTCCTCTTTGATCTGGAGGGGGCACTGCTGATTGGCGGGGAGCCTCCGTTGGCTGTGCAATAGGACCGATTCTTTTTGGCACGGACCAATAACCACCTGTGGGCGGGATTTGTTCTGACCTAGAACCGAAGTTTGCAGTTCCATGGGTGAAGCTGGCTTTGGATACAAGTACTGGTAGTCCTCAACTTACGACCACAATGGAGCCCAAAATGTCTGTTGCTGAGCAAGTCAGTTGTTGCCCCATTTTGCAATTCGGTTGGATCACCGAAGCGGTCACGTTAGCAAAACGGTGGTTAAGTGAACTTGGGTTGCCTGTCGACTTTGCTCGCGTGGCCTTTCCGGAACATCTCTGAACACACGCCAATTGCGCGTGCATCTGGATTTTGATCGCGTAACCACCCTGGCGTGAAAAACGGCCACAAGTCACTCCCGTTCAGTGCCGCTGCAACTCTGGACGGCCATTAAAACGAATGATTGTAAGTCGAGGCCTACTTGTATTTATGTCCATCCTTTCATCAGCCGCTTCTCAGAAAGAAAGGCGAGCAAATTGCCAATTTGCAGCTTGCAGAAATGCTGCTTTGAGCGCGAGAGGCTATTTTTCTCCCTCCGTTCCCAAGAGGAGCTATACTTAGCTCGCTGGATCCAGTTCCTCACAAGACAGAGATCACAGCTTGACTTTTACCAACTCTTACATTCCTTGTCCACCAATCCATAAAACAACAGAAGAATTAATGGGATACCTCAGATCGGGAAAGGTAAAAACAAAACAAAGCATGCCTTTGGCCTGACTGATTTAATAGACACGACGTCTGCATGAACTCTTCCTTTCTGGGTGCCGGGAGTCCTCGACTTACGACCACAACTGAGCCCAACATTTCTGTTGCTGAAACATGTGCAACCTTTCTTGTCACAGTTGTTAAAGGAATCACCGCAGTTCTTAATAACACCGTCGTTAAGTGAATCTGGGTTCCCCATTGACTTTGTCAGAAGGTCGCAAAAGGGGATCACATTACCCTGGGACACTGCAACTGTCATAAATATGAGTCAGGTGCTAAGCCTCCGAATTTTGATCACATGATCCTGTTGATTCAACCGTCGTGGGAAAAACCATCGTAAGTCATTGTTTTCAGGACCGTTGTAACTTTGAATGGTCAATAAATGAACTGTTGTAAGTCAAGGACTACCTGTACTTTCTAGCTGTTAATATAGGATATGTGATAAAGGGGACAGGAATGCTGCCTTCCTTGTAGCATTAAGTAGTAAATGAAGATCTACCTTGGTCATCTTAGTCTCTTCAAATCATTTAATACAGGTAGTGTTTGACTTTACGAACAATTCACAGCCGCTTGAAGTTACAACCTATCTGAGAAAGCAGATTTATGACCAGGATTTGAAGTGTTCACGTTCTCACACTACCAGGCACACGGAAATATGGCATTTACAGCTGTCCCACAGGGATGTGACTGCCTTTCACAAAAATCAGAATTTATCTCCAGTTTTCAGCGAAACCTCGTCATAGCGAACAATGGGTTCACTTATAAAACTGCCAAATTCGCACTTACAACCACCATAAAAAAATAAATAAAAAAATCATAAAATCCAGTCGGGCGTGTGAGCTGTGAAGGGCAGGTTCCGTTATGGTCATAACTCAAGGACTATCTGCACCTGCTTTTGGTTTAGGATTATATTATTAAAGAAAAAACAATTGTAAATAAACCTCAAAAAAGGAGGCTAATGTAATGCTCGGAAATTGATTAGTCAGGGAACATTTCATATCCTTGTGGAGGAATGAGAGCCTTATGAACTCACTTTGAAGTATGTTTAAATTACTTCTTATCACAATGCCCTCGAGTGGAAGGATACAAGCCAGACCATTCTCAGCTACGACGACTGTTGGATGTTTTAGCATTTCCATTTTAATTCGTTTTGCTAGGAATAATGGTAGCTGTGACCTCACCTATCTAGATGCATGTGGCAGAAGAAGTTTAATTGAACAGTGCAATCTGATCAGAGCTGGGTTTCTACATATTTTTACCACCGGTTCGCCGTGTGAGCGCACTCTCGCTTCGCGGACGCACCTTCCACGCATGGACCCGGCCTTCCGTGCATGTGCTTCGCTCGCGCTCTCCGCAAATGTGCCCAGGCTCAAAAACATGGCTAAATAGGACGACATAGTGCCGCGATTGCTGCAATCGGTTCCCCCGAACCGTCCCGAACCGTATGAATACCACCACTGAATCGGATGCATGTTTTTTCCAAAACAAACCCTGCTTTCTTGGATTTCCTTTCGAAGGGCTGTCTTAATGCATGGGCCTGATCGGCACTTGCCCGTGGGCCCCACGAGCATAGAGGGCCCCATACTAATCTGTGTATGTTACCCCTTCAATGCACCTTGTATCATATAAATATAGCAGCATATTTATTACATTTTACTGCATTTTTTAATTCATACTAAGATGCATTAATAGAAATTAACACTGATTTTTTTCCCCGTACATGATGTGACGAGTCCGCATGTTTTTAAACACGGGTTTTGTTGGAAGTGCCAATAAAATAAATATATGTTTAATTTTATTGACCATTTGCATTTTTATTCCAGTGAGTAGTTGTCGTAGGGGCCCCAGTACATTGCTTTGCCCGGGGCTCATAATGCCGTTAAGACGGCCCTGCTTTTGGATAACAATTTTCATGCTTGTTAAAAAAACAACTCAGACCCAAATTCAGACTCAAAGAGCCTTGGTAGTACAGTGGTCTAAAGCACCCTGTTATTAACACCAGCTGCCTGCAATTATTGCAGGTTCAATTCTCACCAGGCTCAAGGTTGACTCAGCCTTCCATCCTTTCTAAGGTGGGTAAAATGAGGACCCGGTTTGTGGGGGCAATAAGCTGACTTTGTATAAATATACAAAAGTATGAAGGCTATTGCTTAATGCATTGTAAGCCGCCCTGAGTCTCCAGAGAAGGGTGGCATATAAATATAAATTAAAAAACAAAACAAAACAGCTGTGTCAAGAAAAGAAGCAAAATGGGGCAGAACTCACCAAACGATCTCACTTAGCAATAGAAACTGTGGTTGTAAGTCAAGGACTACCTGAAGTTACTTTTGAAATATTTCTTCCTATTAAACCAAGATGGTTAACAGAAGTCAAACGAGGACACAAATATAGCTTACATCCACTCATCTCATTGTTTACACCGGGTGTAAACTCAACAAAGATTTGGCCCAAACTATTTTCATAATAGCAGGATGGGTTTTCTCTCTTTTAAATGGCAAGCCCTACTATAAGAGCCTTTAGCACTTATGAGCAATTCTTTAAGGATTAAGAGCTGAAAACTATATTCTTATCATATCGGGGTGGGGGTGGAAGGGAAACCCCACAGCAGTCCTTAAGAACAGGCCACTGGGGAACGACGACAAATGTTGAATTTTTTGGAAAGGCTGACCTAATTACTGTTCTGATTTCTAGAATTTCAGATGCTATTTCTCAAACTAGTCCTCCCCACATTAGTACCCGTGGTCTCTTAACCATCTGACCCAATTTTGGCTATTTTAATGTCTTGGGTTGCAGGTGAAAAGAAGAATCAGTCTAGATCACGGGTCGGCAACCTTAAATACTCAAAGAGCCATTTGGACCCGTTTCCCACAGAAAACACCGGGAGCCACAAAACCTGGGTGGGCGTGGCCAACTCGATGTCACTCACTTCCACCAGTCACATGACTCCACCCTAGCCACACCTACCCAGCCAGTCATTAGAGCAGAAAACCAGTTGGTAAAAAACACCGGGAACCACAAAATCCTTTTGACATCTCTCTCTCTCCCCCTCTGTTCCCCCACCTCCCTCCCTCTCTGTATCTCTCTATGTTTCTCTCTCTCTCCTCCTCTCTCTGTATCTCTGTCTCTGCCCTGGCTGCTTCTCCATCCCCCACCGTCACCCTTACTTTCTCAGGCCAGGCGACGAGTGACTGGGAGGGGAAGGCGAGGGGCGGGGCGGGCCAGCCAGTAGTGACAGGGAGCCACAGCAGAGGGCCCAAAGAGCCGCATGCGGCTCTGGAGCCGCAGGTTGCTGACCCCTAGTCTGGATTAGAATCACTTAGTAGCCGCAAGAGCCCTGGTGGCGCAGCAGACTACAGCACTGTTATTAACATCAGCTGCCTGCAATTACTGCAAGTTCAAATCTCACCAGGCTCAAGGTTGACTCAGCCTTCCATCCTTTCTAAGGTAGGTAAAATGAGGACCCAGATTGTGGGGGCAATAAGCTGACTTTGTATAAATATATACAAAAGTATGAAGGCTATTGCTTAACACTTTGTAAGCCGCCCTGAGTCTCCGGAGAAGGGCGGCCTATAAATCAAATCCAAAAAAAAAAGCCCAACCCCCTCTTGACCGTTATCTAACTCTATCCAAGTACTAACCATTAGTTTGAAAGATTCCGGCGCATAGCTTTTTAGTAATAAATCAATTAATTCAAATCCTTCACCTGTGAGTCTGCTCTTTTGCTTCTGACCTTAGCTAATTTCCAAGCACATCACCATTATCGGAATCATTGCTGTTACTTTTAAGAGTATTGTTAACATCTTCTTGTAAATTTAGGTACTTTAAATGCTAAATGTTCCCATAACAACAAAAAAAAAAGTGCAGGATGAAAAAATTGTGTCAATGATGCATTGGCCAGATGCACGGATATCTGCCTGAAACTCTGAAGCTCTGGTGGCTCAATAGACTAAGGCAGTCATTAACATCCACTTACATCTGCTGCCTGCAATTACTGCAAGTTCAAATCCCACCAGGCTCAAGGTCAACTCAGCCTTCCATCCTTTCTAAGGTAGGTAAAATGAGGACCCAGATTGTGGGGGCAATAAACTGACTTTGTATAAATATACAAAAGTATGAAGGCTATTGCTTAATGCATTGTAAGCCACCCTGAGTCTCCGGAGAAGGGCGGCATATAAATCAAATTTTAAAAAAAACAAAAAACTGTTCAGCGGCCTGGTTTTCTAGGACAAGATTTAACAAATAACTATCAGTGGATTAATATGTAACACTAAGCAATAAATGAAGATAGACAAATTACAATTGAGTTCACATTATTTCTGATTCTGGACACGAAGCATAGATCTTTTATAGGTAGACCTTGACTTACAACAGTTAGTTTATACTGACCATTCAAAGTTACAACAGCACTGGGGAAAAAAAGACTTATGACTGTTTTTCACACTTATTACCGTAGATCTCCTTTTGCAACGTTCGGACAAGCAAAGTCAACAGGGAAACCAGATTCACTTAACGTGTTGCTAACTTAACCACTGCAATGATTCACTTAACAGCTGTGGCAAGAGAGGTCAGAAAATGGGGCAAAAGTCACTTAAAGTCATCTTGCTTAGCAACCGAAAAATTGGGCTCACTTGTGGTCGTACCTCAAGGACTACCTATATAGTTTTACTGATTCAGTGATGTTGCTGGAGTGGGTAGGGTCATTTGTTTTAGTTCTTAAGAGGAGGAGGATACTGTTATCCCCAGAATGAGGGGGCGGGGGGGAAATACACCACTGAATTCTGGTGGTACAATTCAGAGAACAGTGAAATGGTTACCAAAGACTGACATGTAGAGGGGTAGTACCGCTTTAAGGTCACACCTGGAATACTGCATCCAGTTTTGGTCAGCACATTAAAAAAAAGATGCTGAGACTTTGGAAAAAGGGCAGAGAAGAGCAACTGAGATGATTAAAAGCCTAGAGACAAAAACATATAAAGAATGGTTGCAGGATTTGGGTTTGGCCAGTCTAGAGAAAAGAAGGACTGGAGGTGACATGATAGCAGTATTCCAGTATTTGAGGGGCTGCCACAAAGAAGAAGAGGGGGTCAATTTATTTTCCAAACCACCAGAAAGCAAGATAAGATACAATGGATGGAAATGAATCAAAGAGAGAAGCAACTGGAATTAAAGAGAAACTTCCTAACAGAGAGGACAATTAACCAGTGGAACAGCTTGCCACCAGAAATTGTGAGTGCTCCAACACTGAGGTTTTTAAAAAGAGACTGGACAACCATTTATCTGAAATGGTATAGGATCTCCTACTTGAGCAGAGGGCTGGACTAGAAGACCTCCAAGGTCCCTTCCAGCTCTATCCTGACACTCTCCTGCTAAGCTATCTTGTTCCTTAGCACAATGTATGAATCAGCAAGCAGGTTTATCTACGTCCAGTACAAGGGCTGAGCTAAATCATAGTTTACCTACTGTACAACTAATCAGCCATCAAAACTGATTCTCTAAGTAGAAATTTTTAAAAAAGGAAAGACTTCAATAAATAACAAATGAGCCCAGAAAGAAGTTAACGGCTGAACTTTGTTTCACCTGGAAATGCATACGCACACAGTACTTTTGACAACCTGGAACGAGACTTTGAACGCCAGAGAGCAATTCAGTTTTTAAAAATCCATAAACGTCCTTGCGGTCCAAAAATAAGAACACAATCTCAAAAGTTTTCAACCTGCATTTCTTAATTCTTTCGACCCGTTTCCCAAAGTCCCACAAGCGAGTTTTACAATTATGATCCTTCAGAATTCTAAAACGTTTAATACACACAGAGAGAGGAATAAAATATCCACCACTGCAGAGTGCCCTGACAAATCTTGTCCCATCACAAATGACGAGGCAACTTGTGAAATTCCAATTTTAGCCCTCACCTATCAAACGTACTTTGGAGACAAACCGATCCGCGGCTTGCAATCTCTCACCCATTTTTTAGGAAAATGTCTTTCTTGGAAAGCAAAGTTGCAAAATATCGATTTGGCTCAATTGCTGCTAAACATAGACACTAGAGGGAGTGCAGTAAAGCGAAGAAAATTATCTGGTGTGAACAGAAGAAACACTCTATCTGAACTAACCCTTTAGTTGTTAGGGAAACCTAGACCACAGCTTCCTCTGAAGCCTGTTTAAATTCAACTCCTAGGGATTGCTGACAATAAACTAGGGAAACGAAATTGAAACGTGACATTAATTTTTTATTGGGGAAAGCCAGGAGCTTTAATTGAGACTGAAGTATAAGTGGTGGAGAATTAAATACAAGGTCACAATTGCTCAGATCTTGGTACTGCAAGAACTTGGTCATTAGAACCATCTGTTTTGAGCTAGCAGGATTCGCAAGAGAGAGATAAATGCATGCTAAGATTTCCAAAAAAGGCAATCCCACCATTTAAAAATTCAAACCCACTGCTTTCCCTCCCCCATCCCCATATGTCTATGGAGATTCTCAGTCATCCAGGTCACGGTTGTCCCAACGGTTTTTTTTTTCTCAAAAGGCAACTGTGGACTTTCTTGGTTTTTCTTTGAAGATGTTTCGCTTTTCATCCAAGAAGCTTCTTCAGTTCTGACTGAATGGTGGAGCTTGGAAGGATTCCTTTCCTATAATTATCCCTACCAATGTGGGGGTGGCTCTTTGGCCCTGACCACAGGGAAGCTTTACAGACCTTCCTTCCAACTGGATCTGCTTCTTTTTGTGTACACGTGATTTACAACAACAGAGTTGGAAGGGACCTTAGAGGTCTTCTAGTCCAACCCCCCTGCTTAGGCAGGAAACCCTACACCACGTCAGACAAACATCTTCTTAAAAACTTCCAGTGATGGAGCACCCGCAACTTCTAGAGGCAAGTTGTTCCACTGGTTAATTGTTCTCACTGTCAGGAAATTTCTCCTTAATTCCATGTTGCTTCTCTCCTTGATTAATTTCCACCCGTTGCTTCTTGTCCTGCCCTCAGGTGCTTTGGAGAATAGCTTGACTCCCTCTTCTTTGGGGCAGCCCTTGAGATATTGGAAGACTGCTATCATGTCACCCCTAGTCTTGATTTTCACTAGACTAGATATACCCAATTCCTGCAACTGTTCTTCGTATGTTTTAGCCTCCAGTCCCCTAATCCTCTTTCTTGCTCTTCTCTACACTCTTTCCATCTTTTTTTACATCGTGGCGACCAAAACTGAATGCAATATTCCGAGTGTTGCCTTACACTAACCGAGGAGCCCATCTAGTTCTGCCTTAATCCAGCTTCAGGTCTCATCGGGACACAGGAAACCCCCTCCCACATTTCCCTGCTGTCCCACCACTCGCCCTTGTCCACGTTTGGGCTCCATAGCAAACTTCAAGGGCTTTTTTTCCCCTTTTCTTTCGGAAGGACACGTTGATTTTCCTTCTCAAGAAATACAAACCCACAAAAAAGAGGTTTGGCCACAAAACAAGGAACAGTTTTGCCTCCCGAAGTTGCGGGTACCTCCATCACTGGGGATTTTTTTTAAAAAAAAACTAGACTGGGCTGCCATTGGTCTGCATTGGGACGAGGGG
>WNWU01019737.1:885-13096 GCA_012654045.1 Ptyas mucosa
GGGGGAACAAAAGCTCTAATAATCAGGTATATACAAAAGAATGAAGGCTATTGCTATAAGTGCATTGTAAGCCACCCTGAGTCTTCAGAGAAGGGTGGCATATAAATTGAACTAATAAATAAATAATAAAATAGTGAAGAGAAGGACCAGGGGAGACATGATAGTATCTTCCAATACTTGAGGAGCTGCCACAGAGAGGAAGGGGGTCAAGCTGTTTTCCAAAGCACCCGAAGGCCAGACAAGGAATAATGGATGGAAACTGATCAAGGGGAGATTCAACCTGGGAATAAGGAGACATTTTCTGACAATGAGAAACAATCAACCGATGGAACAGAAGTCGCCTTCGGAAGTTTTGGGAGCTTCATCACTGGAATCCTTCAAGAAGAGACTGGACTGCCATCTGTCAGAAATGGTGTAGGGCAGTGATGGCTAACCTTTTTGCCACTGTGTGCCAAAAGCGGGGGGGAGCGTGGTGGGGTCACACGCACACGTGCCCACATCCATAATTCTATGTGCCCCGCCCCCCACCCTCATGCTCCCTCTACTTTTGCTGTGATAGCACGGTGGGCTCAACAGGCCCATTTTTCGCTCTCCGCAGGCTGCAGAGCCTTTCTAGGAGCCTGGGGAGGGCAAAAACAGCCTTCCCCACCCTTCCTAGAGGCCCTCGGGAGGCCGGAAACAGTATGTTTCCTGACTTCTGGTGGGCCCAGAAGGACCAAAAATCAGCTGGCTGGCTCATGCATGCGTGCTGGAGCTGAGCTCACGTGCCCACCGATATGGCTCCGCGTGCCACCTGTGGCACCTGTGCCATAGGTTCGCCATCACGGGTGTAGGGTCTCCTGCTCGGGCAGGGTGGTTGGACTAGATGTCCTACAAGATCCCTTCCAACTCTGTTTAATCTGTTAAACCTTCTTGGATGAGAAGCGAAATGTTTTCATGGATCAGCCCCCCCCTCCCCCCCTCCCCGGCAAGAAAGTCCAGTTGCCTTTTGAAAAGCACATTTAGGACAACGATGACCTGGACGATTGAGTGTCTCCACGGATGTCTCCTTAGCCTCTTCCTACGGGACAGAAGGAGCGGCCAATGTGTTTTGATGCCATCGCACTGCATGGGAACCTTTTGCCCAGTGAAGCCTCTCCTTTCTCCAAAAAAAGAGAAATCAATTGGTTTTGATAGGAGGGTGTTGTGACCGAGGCCCACGTAGTGATTACCAAACACAAATTTTTAAAAAAAATTTGATGTATATGCCGCCCTTCTCTGGAGACTCAGGGCGGCTTACAATGCGCTAAGCAATAGCCTTCATACTTTTGTATATTTTTGTATATTTATACAAAGTCAGCTTATTGCCCCCACAAACTGGGTCCTCAATTTACCTACCTTAGAAAGGATGGAAGGCTGAGTCAACCTTGAGCCTTGGTGAGATTCGAACCTGCAATAATTGCAGGCAGCTGGTGTTAATAACAGGGTCTTTAGACCACTGTACTATCCAAGGCTCTTATCCAATTCAGCCCTGAACAAACTTATTTTATTAAAACAGCTGAGAATTAATTCATTCTCAGCTTAGTCCAAAACAAAATTCTTCATAACCAGTCCTACCGCCTTATCACCAACCTTTGATGTCTTTGGCACCCTGCCAAAGGCTTTTCTTGGCAAAACCCCCACAAAGTTCAAGAGACGCTGACAAAAAGCACTGGAATCAACGTTGCTTTTCTACAAAGAACCCAACGGCTTGTTGCTGCTTTTTTAAGCTTTATAGGAGGGCCCAATCATCTCCTGGCCTTACTCCTGAGTCGTCCCTTTTGCTTTAGCTGCTCTTGCCTTCTGGCAGCTCTGTGCATGCGTGGACAAGGAACAGGCTCCTCCTGTTCCTCTGCCTCTCTGCTGTCCACCTCTGGAGACTCCGGAGTCCATGTATCGCTCCCAGATGGCCCTGGCCCCATCTCTGCCACCGACGCAGAGTCCTCATCCGAGCCTTCCCCTGACTCCAGGACTGACCCATGGTCCTCCCCAGCCTCCTCACTGTCCGACTCCGTTGCCAGCTTCACAGGCTGCTGGTGGACCACAACAGAGGTAGTGTATATAAAGGTGACAGCGATACCTTATGCTTCTGTGGGGTCTTTGGTCCTGAGTGTGGTGGTTTTCTTGCAGACATTTCATTGCCCCATCGTCAGGGATGGATGGAGAGAGGAAAGGAGAGAGCGACAGCGAGAGAGTGAGGGAGATATGATGGTAGGTAGGTAGGTAGGTAGATAGATAGACAGATTGACAGACAGACTGACTCTATCTGAATCACTGAATCTTTCAGAAGACTTTTAAGATTCAGAATAATAGAGTGGGAAGGGACCTTGGAGGTCTTCTAGTCCAACTCTCTGCTCAGGCAATAAACCCTATACCAGTGTTGGCGAACCTTTTTGGTACCGAGTGCCAAAACAGGAGCCTGCACGTGCATGCTGGAAACCGGAAGAGCAGCCACCCGTTACACATGCGTGCCGGGAAGATGATCTTCCGGTTTCCGCCGTGCACATGTGCACTGGCTACCTGGTCTTCTGATTTCTGGCGTGTATGCGCACGCGAAGACCAACTGGCCAGTGCACATGCACCAGAGGTGGGTTTCAGCAGATTCTGACCACTTCTGGAGAACCGGTAGCGGAAATTTTGAATAGTTCGGAGAACCGGTAGTAAAAATTCCGACTGGCCCCTCCCCCATCTATTCTCTCCTTCAGGAGTCTCAGCTGATCAGGAGGAAATGGGGATTTTGCAGTAACCTTCCCCTGCCACGCCCACCAAGCCACGCCTATTTTGAAACCCACCACTGGCATGCACGCGCTGGAAACTGGAAGATAATTTTCCCGGTGCGCGCATGCGTACAGGGTGACTGCTCTTCCGGTTTCCGATGCTCCCGCGTGCGTGAAGACCACCTGGCCGGCGCGGCGGAACCTGGAAGAGCAACGGGCGATGGCTCGCATGCCCCTTCCGGCACGCGTGCCGTAGGCTCGCCCTATAGCATTTCAGACAAATGGTTGTCCAATCTCTTCTTAAAAACTTCCAGTTTTGGAGCATTCACAACTTCTGCAAGCAATGCACAGACCTGACCATGAGAATGTCATATTTTTGAGATCCCTGTGGCGTCTGCTCCTTGGCTGGTCTATACCTCAAAGGGCTGAGAAGATGAGGAAGATAATTCTAAGCAGATGTCCACGTCGGAGAAGTGGAGGGAAATGATATACCACGAATTGGCGAGAAGTAAAGCACCACCTGCTCGAAAGGCACATCACCCATCCAAGCATATCTTCATAAATTGGGCAGACAGCCCACAAGCCAGGCGCAGATGCACCGCAGAATAGTCCCCTTAGGAGGAAGTGGCATTGAGTGACTCAAAGCAAGCCAGCCAGGTTGCACGGTGCAGGGGAGGGGGAAGCTTAAACATGGCTGGGGGACAAGTGGGGGGGAAAGGGAGGTATCGGCGTGTCAGACCATTTTCTAGCCTTAACGTGGGTTTGAAAGAAAAAAGTTCAGCTCATAAACAGGTTGAATGAAAGTTGAAACCAAGGCAAAGCTGCCCACATCAGAAGCAGGTGCAAACTACGGTTACACACTTGTGAGCTGCGACAATTCAGTTCCACCCCACTCACTCTCTCTCTCTCTCTCTCTCACACACACACACAAAATTGTGGTCTGGTCCCATGAGAGTATTTTACAACCAGCGCAAAACAGAAATAAATGTAATTTAAAAAAGCACAGAAAAAGAGCCGGTAACTTGAAGAAAGAATCACATCTTTGGGATTTGATGCATCTCCATGGAATTTCCGTAGGAATATTTTTCTTGTTTGTTTGTTTGTATCCTTCATTATTTTTACAAACAACTCAATGCGGTGAACATAGCCAAAACAACTTCCTCTTCCTATTTCCCCCACAACAACCACCCTGTGAGGTGGGTTACGCTGAGAGAGAAGGACTGGTCCAAAGACAACCAATTGGCTTTCATAGCTAAGGCGGGACTAGAACTCATCATCTCCCAGTGATTGGCTTAAAGTCACCCAGCAAGCTTTCATGGCTAAGGCGGGACTAGAACTCACAGTTTCCTAGTAATTGGCCCAAAGTCACCCAGCTGGATTTCATGCCTAAGGCAGAACTAGAATTCACTGTCTCCTAGTGATCGGCTCAAAGTCACCCAAGCCAGATTTCATACCTAAAGCGGGACTAGAACTCAATTGTCTCCTGGTGATTGGCCAGTCAAGGGAGAAGCCAGATTCGCTTAACAACTATGTTGCTAATTTATTTATTTATTTATTATTTTATTTCCAATTTCTATACCGCCCTTCTCCCTGAGGACTCAGGGCGGTGTACAGCCAGAAATAAAAACATGAAATATAAATATTAAGACAATTAAAATATATATAAATTTGGCTACAAAATTTAAAATTCACAAACCAATTAAAATATTTAAAATATTTAAAATTTCTTCTTAAGCCAGCCCGGCTTGTTGGAAAAAATGTGTTTTTAGGGCACGGCGGAAGGCACTTCAATTTAACAATTGAAGCAGTGGTGAAATGTAAAATTTGTTACTACCGGTTCTGTGGGCGTGGCTTGGTGGGGGGGGGGGGATGTAATGTGACTGGGTGGGCATGGCCAACTTTTTTTTTTTTTAACTTTTAAAAGTATTTTTTTCTACAACTTCTTCGGCAGAAGAGGCTGTAAAAAATGCTTTTAAAAGCCTCTGACGATCAGGCAACTCAGCTGGGATCGTCAGAGGCTTTTAAAAGCAATTTTTTTCCACAATGTCTTTGGCCGAAGAGCTTGTAGAAAAAACGCTTTTAAAAGCCTCTGATGATCCCAGCTGAGCTGTGCAATCATCAGAAGCTTTTTTTTTTAACTTTTAAAAGCACTTTTCGGCAGAAGAAGTTGTAGAAAAAATGCTTTTAAAAGCCTCTGATGATCCCAGCTGAGCCGTGCGATCATCAGAGGCTTTTTTTTTTTTTACATTTAAAAGCATTTTTCGGCTGAAGAGGTTGTAGAAAAAATCTTTTAAAATTTAAAAAACAACAGCCTCTGATGATCGCGTGGCTCAGCTGGGCATGGGGGTGGGTGGGTTCAGGGATTTTTGCTACTGGTTCTCCGAACCACCCGCCACCATCGCTACCGGATCAGACGATCCGGTCCGAACCAGGAGCATTTCTGAATTGAAGCGATGCACTTAGCAATTGTGGCAAGGAAGGTTGTAAAATGGGGCAAAGCTCATCTAACAAGCATTTGTTTCATTTACAACAGAAATTTTGGGCTCAATTGAGGTCATAAGTTGAGGACTCCCTATACACGAAATTCTTCTTTAAAGTTCACTCAACAAATATCTCGCTTAGCAACATCAATTTTGGGCTCAACTGAGGTTTTAAGTTGAAGACCACTTGGAAATAAAAATAAGAAAGGAAAAACCCCTGTACTTCTCCTTGATTTAATCCAGCTTCCTTCATGCTGATTGGGGATTCTGGAAAAATGCTTTCCCAGCACATTTGGGAATGCTAACTTGTGAAAAAAAAATTATTATTTTTTTGATTAAGCGAATGCCTTGTCACGCCGTGGCTGGCTCAACAGGATTGATGGAGGAATTCTGCGGTGCGAAGAGGAAGCTGCCCCTTCTTAGCAACGCTTATTTTCAGGGAAGACAAAAGAAATGAGTATAAATGGGTGGAAATCTGACAGTTTGCTGGAAGAAAGAAGCTGGAAAAGCGAGCCAGAAAACCAACTTACTTCTTCCTGGCTAAGCAATTAATTTGCAGCAGCTTCTTGGGTTTTGATGATGTCATTTACAAAAAAATAAAAATAAAAATAAAATAAAAGGGAAAACAAATGTGTTTTCCACTGTAAAAAAATAAAAAAAAAATAAATGGAAGGCTTTGTTTTGGCTTCGCGTTGCTAACAGAAGGGAAAAATAAAAAGGTTTTCTTTTTTTTTCTTTTTGCACTAGAAATGAACTTTCCCTGAATTCGTCCAGTCACATGCCGTGAGGTTGCAAAACAGAACGCGTGCTGAACACACGATGCCATGTGAAACAGATGCCCTGCCAAGGCATTCATCAAAGACTTGATCGCTGGAGCTGTCTAAATTTGGATGCCCTCTTATAACCTGACCGTTCGCCGTCGTCATCACCTGTGCTCAGGTGCTCCTAGGTGAACAAGGGATTTGAAACTGCGAGGAACGGTTATATTTCCGCGATGGTTGTATAAACGGAATGAACCAGGCCCACCCAGTGAAAACAAGTGGAAAGTTGGTTGTCGAGGTTCGGAGGAAGGCGGCATGTTCAAGAACATGCCATGAGCAGATGTATCCAGTCCCACCTGTTTGCATTTAGGAGTGACAAAACCTTCCTGTCTGAACGGAAGAAAGCAAGCAAGAGGGGTTGTCCTCGCTTAGTGACTGTTCAAAGTTACAACGGACCTCCCCAGAGCTGCTTAAGACTCGGTTCTGGTGTTCAGATGGCTACCCACCTTGGGGCGATCATGTGAGAGCATTGTGGGCACAGCAACTGGTTTGCATCTATCCATCCATCCATCCATCTTATTTATCTACTTACCTTCTCTCTCTCTACCTACCTACCTACCTACCTTATCTATCTATCTATCTATCTATCTATCTATCTATCTATCTATCTATCTATCTATCCCTACCTACCTTATCTATCTATCTATCCTCTACCTACCTACTTACTTACCTATCTTATCTACCTACCTAATTTCTCTCTCTCTCTTATCTATCCATCCATCCCTCCATCCATATATCCAACTATTTATATCTCCTCTATCTCTATATCCAACCAACCATCCATCCCTGTTTGTTTGTCTATCTGTCTATCTATATCTCCATCCATCCATCCATCCATCCATCCATCCATCCATCCATCCATCCCTCTTTATCTTTATAGGAAGTCCTCGACTTAAAACTCCAATTGAGTCCAAAATTTCTGCTGCGAAGTGAAACATTTGTTAAGTGATTTTTGCCTCATTTTACGACCTCTCTTGCTTTGCTGGTCAGAAGGCCACAAAAGCTGTTTGCATGATCCCAGGGCATCGCAACCGTCATAAATACGAGCCAGTTGCCAAACATCTGAATTATGATCCCATGACCATGAGTAGGCTGCAACGGTCATAAGCATGAACAATGGTTCTATGTCATTTTTTTCCAGTGCCTTTGTAACTTTGAACGGTCACTAAAGAAACTCCTGTAAATCAAGGAGTGCCTGTATAGGCGGTTGATTTATTTATCAAATTCCTAAAGCCTCCCAAACACAGTCAGTTTCTTAAAAAAAAAAATCTTCTCTGATATCATAAGCTCTCAAGAAAAAAAAAAGTATGATATCAACTCTTTCTGAAGAAAAAGGAGCTTCAGCATCCCTCTGTGTGTGACTTGTTGGTTGTCTGTTGTCAATTTAAAAAAAAATAATAATTCTGGGGAAGTTGTTTTGAAAATGTGCTTGCCTTCATCCTTTTTCCAGACATTAAACAGAGTCCCAGCTGCAGCTTCAGCTTCTGAGTCACGGTGACGACTTCCAACTCACTCTTTCAGCAGAAATATATATATATGTGTGTGTGTGTGTGTGTGTACATATATGTATTTATTTTTTTCTCTCAATCTTCCCTTACAACAGAAGCCCCCAAAACCATTTTCTTGGGGAGATTTGTCATCCTTATGACCTCTATTTGTAAAAGGGTGAGGTAAAACAGTAGAGATAGTCCTTGTCTTACAAGAGTTCATTTAGTTCAAAGTTACAATGGCACTGAAGAGAGTGACTTAGGACCGTTTTTTTAATAGTTACGACCTCTGCAGTGTCCCCATGGATCGTGTGATCAAAATTCAGATGCTTGGTGATTGGTTCATGCTTACGACGGTCGCTGTGTCCCGAGGTCACACGATGATCCCCTTTGGCGACCTTCTGACAAGCGAAGTCGATGGGGAAACCAGATTCACTTAACGACGGTGTTACTAATCTAACTGGAGTGATTCATTTAACAAACGCAGCAAGAAATAAGTCGTAAAACGGTGCAAAGCTCACTTAACAAATGACTCACTTGACAACATCAACTTTGGGCTTCATTGTGGTTATAACTCGACGACTACCTGTATTCTGTAGTCTAAGTGGACAATATGTAGCTCTTTGGAGGCTCCTGAACTGCAATACCCAGCATCCCTCATCACCTAAAGGGACTATCAACATCCGGAGGGCAAAGGTCACACATCCCTGACTTTCAAGCACAACAGAACTCCTAAAATTAGTTAAGGTCCAAACAGAAATGGGTGTAGATGCAACCTACTTGATTTTGTTTACATACGTCTTTGGCATATCGCCATTCGTTCAGTGACCGTTCCAAGTTATAACGGCTCTGAAAAAAAGGATTTGGGACCATTTTTCACACGACCATTTCCAGCAACCCTATGGTCACATGATGTTCTGCCCCAGCTACGGACCCCAAAGAACGCAGCAGACACAAAGTCCGTTCAAACCTTAGTTTACTAAATAAATCAGTCTTTTACAACAACAGCTGTTAAATAATTGCATTAACAGCCGCCGAGAATTCAAAGAATAATAACTGAAAGTTTACTATGGTTGGCAGAATGCCCAGAAGTAATTTGCAGGAAGCTGGTAAGATAAGCAAGACAGGACACGAAGATATGTGAACGAAGTTGTTCCCTGCAAATTACTTCAGTCAGCATTCCTCCTTAATTAGGCTAAGGGAGTGGCCAATTAGCCCCAAGCCTTACTCTCAAGGAGACCTCCTCCTGAGGAGCCACTCCTGCCTTTTGGCAGCTCTGCGTGCCCGTGCATCGAGAAGAGGCTCCTCCTCTTCGTCCTCTTCACTTAAGGGAGCTTCTGAAGGCCCTGGCTGAATCCCTGCCTCTGGCACCACATCTTCTCCAGCCTCCTCACTGTCTGACTCGAGTGCCAGCTGCACAGGCTGCTGGCACAGCACCACACCAGCCTCCTCGCCGTCTGAATCAGCTACTAACTGCACAGGTGGCGTACGGGCCACAACACATGATCAAAATTCGGATGCTTGGCAACTGGCATCAATTTATGACGGTTGAGGGGTCCGGGGGTCACGTGATCCTCTTTTGAGACCTTCTGACAAGCAAAGTCAATGGGGAAGCCAGACTCACTTAACAACGGTGTTACTAACTTAACAACTGCAGGGATTCATTTAACAACTACGGAAAGAGGGGCAAAACTCACTTAAGAGGTAAAATGGGGCAAAACCCACTTAACAACTGTCTTGGTTTAACAATGGAAATTTTAATGGCTCAACTGTGGTCCTAACTCCACGACTACCTGTACTGTATAAGGAAAAAGTTCCTTATGGTAGCATCTAACTAAGAGTTGGATCGGTGGAATCCTTGGTGCTCTCTCAGCTTGGTGGTTTTCTTGTAGATTTGTGTTGAATTTATGTTTACTGACAAAGAAATAAAGGGAGACTAGTATGGATTTATTTCAAGCTATTCAACTCTCATCAGCTAGCCATATCCTTCTGGGATTCGAACACGGGCTACTTGCATATTAGATAGCTGTATTAACCTCTAAGCTACGGGCTCTCCTCATTTTGTCGGCTATACCAGGGGAGAGATTAAGTGCTTTTCCGGTGGGACCGGTCTACCAAGGTAACTTGGTCTACCCAATTATGTCTTTAATTATATCTTTTCTTGTAGACGTTTCATTACCAATCTAAGTAACATCATCAGGGCTAGCTAACTAGTCGGATGGGTAATATTCTGTGCGTTCACCAGGGATTTTTAACAAAATGCACGTCTCAAAGGGTGGTTTAATTGGTTTCCCTATGCTTTTGTAGAGCTTTGGAGATCCAGGTGATTCCTTCCAAATCTGTTCCAGGTGATGCCCGTATATGTGTCGCCTCACTGGTGCAAAGGGCAGAGTGGTGCGGTGGCCTAGAGTTGGAGCTCTCACCTCAGAATCAGGAGGCTGCAAGTTCGATCCTAGGTAGAAGCAGATGTTTTCTCTCTCTGGGCACAATGACAATATATCTGCTGAACAAAACTCTGCATCGGCGACAGGAAGGGCATCCGGCCAATAAAACACTCTACTAGTTCCATTCAGTTGCCCAGACTCCACCCCGCAAGGGATTATGGGGTTGTTAAATGATGATGATTGGTGCGAAGGGCAGTATATCAATGTAATAAATAAATACCAGGAGCCTGGTTTAGCTCAGCAGACTAAAAGCATAGTGATCAACACCAGCTGTCTGCAATTACTGTAAGTTCGAATCTCACCAGGCTCGAGGTTGACCCAGCCTTCCATCCTTTCTAAGGAAGGTTAAATGAGGATCCAGTTTGTGGGGGCAATAAGCTGACTTTGTATAAATATACAAAAGTATGAAGGCTATTGCTTAGCGCATTGTAAGTCGCCCTGAGTCTCCGGAGAAGGGCGGCATATAAATCAAATAAAAATAAAAATAAATAAATAAAATAAATAAATACGCCTACTTATCAAGGCACCAAATTCTTCAGGAATTTAACAACCCGAAGAATCTTTTGGTAGCGAGATGGGCAACAGATAAATTTAATAAATCAATAAATAAACCTGTTCCTGGCCATGTGGTCCCACTGGGAACAAGCCTGCTGGACAGAAGCGAGAACCACAACGGTGCATATGTGCACTGTGGATGGGTGTGAGTATACACAAGTTGCCGGCTTCTCCCAGTTCCAACTCTAACGAGGACAAAGGGGAGAAAAAGAACCAGAGAGTCATTTTCCAGGCTCTTTAGCTAACAGGAAAGAAGCAAGCTAGGTTTTTTAAGGCTCGGTAAACAAAACCAAGCAGAAAACATGTTGTGACATCAGATAACGAGAGATTCCCCGGGGGGGGGGGGGGAGCACAAGTCATACGACACTTTTCCGGTAGCAGCCGAAAACATTTGATAGCTCTTTTTTATTATTATTTTTCTTGGAAGTCGTCTCTCTGCCCAGCTGGCCCCCGTGGAAAAGGAGGCTCCCGAGAAATGGGAGAAAAATACTTCCAAACGGCTGTGCCTGTTTGGGCTGCTGCCTTCCTTCCTTCTCTCGACAGCCATTAAAGCAGGAACTAATGGCAGCGTCTGTGGTGGCTCTCGGTTAAGAGCCCACAAATAATCACATTTTCAAATCGTGCGCGATGGGAGCTTGGCATCGGCATGACCTCAGTGCAAGGAGTACAGGAAGTCCTCAACTTGTGACCGCAGCGGAGTTGAAAATTGCTGTGGTTAAGGTTTAGAACAGAACAGAATAGCAGAGTTGGAAGGGACCTTGGAGGCCTTCTAGTCCAACCCCCTACTCAGGCAGGAAACCCTACACCACTTCAGACAAATGGTTATCTAACATCTTCTTAAAAACTTCCCGTGTTGGAGCATTCACAACTTCTGGAGGCAAGTTGTTCCACTTATTAATTGTTCTAACTGTCAGGAAATTCCTCCTTAGTTCTAGGTTGCTCCTCTCCTTGATTAGTTTCCACCCATTGCTTCTTATCCTGCCTTTAAGTGCTTTGGAGAATAGCTTGACTCCCTCTTCTTTGTGGCAGCCCCTGTTTGATTCAGTGTTCACCTTTCTTTCTAAGTGGTAAAAAAGAATTCAGTACAGGCAGGCACAATGAGAATAAATCTGCTGTAAAATTCTGCACTGGTAACAGGAAGGGCATCCGGCCAGTAAACACTCAGCTCCATTCAGTTGCCCCGACTCCACCTCGCAAAGGATTACGGGGTCATTAACCAACGACTAGTCTTATGATTTAAGACTGCAATTGAGCCCAAAATTTCTGTTGCTAAGTGAGAAAGCAGTTTAGTGAATTTTGCTCCATTTATTAACGACTTTTCTTGCCACAGTTGTTAAGTGACTCACTGCAGTTGTTTAAGTTAGGAACGTGGTTGTTCAGTGAATCTGGCTTTCCCGATGTCAGAAGGTCGCAAAAAGGAGATTGCATGACCCCGGGACACTGCAATCAGAAGCTGCAATTGTTTCTCACCCAAGAATTTCTTCAGTTCTTCAGCTTCTTGGACGATCGTTTCTCATCCAAGAACTTCTTCAGCTTCTTGGATTATCATTTCTCACCCAAGAACTTCTTCAGATCTTCAGCTTCTTGGACGATCATTTCTCATCCAAGAACTTCTTCAGTTCTTCAGTTTCTTGGACGATCGTTTCTCACCCAAGAACTTCTTCAGTTCTTCAGCTTCTTGGACGATCG
>WNWU01019740.1:0-27010 GCA_012654045.1 Ptyas mucosa
TTTCAGCCCGTTTCGAGGCTTTTTTGGCCTGTTTTTGAGGCTTTTTTGGCCTGTTTTCGAGGCTTTTTTCAGCCCGTTTCGAGGCTTTTTTAAACCTGTTTTCGAGGCTTTTTTCAGGCCGTTTTCCCCCAAAAAATTGGTAAAAGAAAAGCCTCGAAAATTGGCTGAAAAAAGCCCCGAAAATGGGGTGTGGAGAGACCAAAAAAAAAAAAAAAAATGGCCGGCAGGTGGGCGGGGCTTTAGCAATATTCGGTCTATAAGTCGCACAGACATTTTCACCGCCTTTTGGGAGACAAAAAAGTGCGTCTTATAGTCCGAAAAATACGGTATATATTTTTTTTGGGTGAAAAAAGAAAGGAAGGTGAAATTTGGTGCGTCCTGTAATGTAATCAATATGCAGCTTCAATGCTCTCAAGGATTTTACTTACACACACACACATCAAAGACTGAAAGGGACTGGTGATAAGCAGTCAGCTTAATGTCCTCATCATGGCAAATTGTGTGTTCCTTGACTTGCCACCGTTTGTTTAGTGACCGTTCAAAGTTACAACGAAACTGAAAAAAAGTGACTTATTCACACTTACGATAGCATCCCCATGGTTATGTGATCACAATTCAGATGTTTGGCAACTGACTCGTATTTATGACTGCTGCAATGTCCTGGGGTCACGTGATCCCCTTTTGCGACCTTCTGACCAGCCAACGACAAACCAGATTCGCTTAACAACCGTGTTACTAGCTTAACAACTGCAGTGATTCACTTAACACCTGTGGCAAGAAAGGTCGTAAAATGGGGCAAAACCCCGCTTAGAAACTGGCTTGCTCTGCGACAGAAATTTGGGGCTCAATTGTGAGGATCATAAATGCTCTTCAAGTCAGATTTGACTCAACAAAACACACCTGCCTCACTTAGCAACAGAAATTTTAGGCTCAGCTGCGGTTGTAAGTTGAGGACCAGCCGTATTGGTAACTGCAGAGAGAACAGCTGCCAAGAAAGGAAAAGGTGGGATGAGAAGCCTCTTAGGAATCTTGCTACCTTTGATAACTTGCAACCTTTGATGACTTGGAAGCCAAAAATTTGGGAGCCACTGATTTGAATGAACCCCCTCAGGAAATCTAGATTAGGATGGAATGTGATTGATTGATTTATTTATTAGTCCAATTTATATGCCGCCCTTCTCCGTAGACTCAGGGCGGCTTACAATGCATTATAGCAATAGCCTGCATATTTTTATGTATATACCTGCTTATTAGGGCTTTCGGGTCCCCCTAAGCAGTGTTGTTCTATACAAAGCTGGCTTATTGCCCCCACAACCTGGGTCCTCAATTTACCTACCTCGGAAGGATGGAAGGCTGAGTCAACCTTGAGCCTGGTGAGATTTGAACTCGCACTAATTGCAGGCAGCTGGCAGCTAAGCGCTAGCACTTAGTCCGCTGCACCACCGAGGCTCATTTGTTGGCAACGTGGGTGGGTGGAGAGTTCATTACATCATTAAAGTTTTCTCCTTCCCCTGCTTCTCATTTCTGCAGCTGAATTTTCATCTTGGCAATAAGGGAACATATCTTTACCGAGGGATAGTTGTTCGGGAAGATTAACCATGTATAAATGTGTAGAGGAGTATGGAGTCCTTGGTGCTCTCTGAATGCGGTTGTTTTCATGCAGACGTTTCGCTACCTAACTAGGTAACATCATCAGTGCTAAAAGGGAGTGGGATGCAGTTTCTTTTTATATACAGGTGCTTTGTCCTGTAAATCAGGAACTAACTATCTCAGACAAGCAACCAAACAATAAACAACAGCCTAATCAAGAAGCCACCAAGAACATTCCCACCAGCTCTGACAGGCAAGTCGCTTGTATATAAACAGTGAGCAAACCCCACTCCCTTCTAGTATGGATAATGTTACCTAGTTGGGTAATGAAACGTCTGCAAGAAAATAAGCACCACGGACCTCCCAGCTCAACCCTGAGCTACAAATATTCTCTTCTATTGCATGCAGTATGCCTGCAATGTTATTTTTAAAAACCGAGATAGGTTAAAGGTCTTAGGAGCTTAATGTTAACCCTCCCGTAAGATCTTTCGTTTTGGCAGTTGTTGTGGGAGGAATGTTAAATCTTTAGCTAAATATTTGACGGTGTGGCCATCAAGTTGATGCCAATTCCTAATGTCAATCTATCGAACAGAATAGAGCTGGAAGGGACACATACATGATTCTTTTAGAACAGGGGTGGGCAAATATGGCCCCTTTATGACCTGTGGACTTCAACTCCCAGAATTCCTGAGCTACCTTGGCTGTCTCAGGAATTCTGGGAGTTGAAGTCCACAGGTTGTAAAAGGGCCACAGTTGCCCACCCCGTTTTAGAATGATTCTGCCCCCAACCCAGTCTTTCTCATCTTCCAGAGCTGGCTGGGGAATTCTGGGAGTTGAAGTCCACCCATCTTAAAAGCTGCAAGGTGTGAGAAAGTGTAACATTGCAATTATATTTAAGTCCATCTTGCTAAATAAGCCTAAACGCCATTGCTGTCAGAGTGAGAGTCACATAATTTACCTACCGGTTCGCCCAGCACCGAAAATGTGAGTGCGCGCGCTCGCTTCGCTTGCACACGCCATCACCACGCATGCGCCCAGCTTTCCGCGTATGTGCTTTGCTCGCACGCGTGCGCCTCCGGCCTCAAAAACGTGCCTAAATCAGGGGTGGGTTCTAAATTTTTTTACTACCGGTTCTGTGGGTGTGGCTTATGTTGTGGGCGTGGCTTGATGGTCATGTGACAAACAATTCTTTAGGATTTAGCGGAGGTACTGGTCTACCAGGCTTTTAACTGCTTGCAGAGTCGTACCGGTCTACCCATTTGTTTTTGGAGCACACTGGTCTACCACCACACTGCCTTTTACCGCTGATCAGCTGTAGGGCGGCCCTTTAAAGCGCCGCGGCAAGAGTTTAAACAGTTTTTTGCCACTCTGTCACCACCGAGAGCATCAGAAACCGCTTTCAGGTAGCTTGGCCTCAATTGCCAATATACCACCACCGAGCGGTTTACAAGGAGCGGATCAGTTCTAGCCGATCAGTTGGGAGGCTTCT
The DNA here is from genome assembly GCA_012654045.1 of Ptyas mucosa. Taxonomy (NCBI): domain Eukaryota; kingdom Metazoa; phylum Chordata; class Lepidosauria; order Squamata; family Colubridae; genus Ptyas; species Ptyas mucosa. The sequence continues at coordinate 3,080 of WNWU01019740.1, forward strand.
TGGCTTCTCAATTTAAAGCGACGGTGTCTTATTTTTTCCCCCCTCTTCTTTGTCAAGTGAGCCCTGATTTTTTTCCTTCTAGCCGATCAGCTGGGACTCGGGAGGCAACGAATAGATTGGGGGCGGGGCCAAGCAGGGGTGGTATTTACCGGTTCTCCGAACTACTCAAATTTCCACCACCAGTTCGCAAGAACAGGGGAGAACCGGTAGCAACCCACCACTGGCCTAAATAGAACAGCGTAGAGCCGGGGCAGGCCCATCCGTGACTTCCACTACCGCTTCGCCCAAACCGGCTGAATCCCACCTCTGATTGCTATGCTATATTAAACCAACCTTGTATTCTTCAAAAAACCATGGACTAAATTAGAGGGATTATCGAAACACAAATAGCCAAGGAAAGCAACATTAGCAGGTTCTCACTCTAGCGCGAGACAAAGTAATGGTTTCGAGCAGGACATTTGTGATGTCACAAACGGTAGCAAGTTGACCGTGATTTATTATTGCTATATATTAGCGGCACCAGAACAGGATGGATGCTGGCAAGGTTTTCAACTCTGGGTGCCAAAATATCTCACAGCAAGCCTTAGACAGGGTGCAGGCTGAATTTGGGAGGCTGGGCTTCCTGCCCAAGGCAGAACCATGTCTTAAACTACCCTGGTATATTAATTACTCATACATATATAAGCAATGAAAACCAGCTGACCTTTGAGTAGGTGTGGTGCCAATTAATTAATCTATCTGATGTCAAGGCCAATTTTCATTCTGATGAAAATGGCTAATATTCAGCTCCTCCTGAATTGCGACAGTAATTAAGAACAAGTTATGACTGCGTTATGGCTGTTTGCTCCGCAAATGTATTAGTCAGGTGAGTCTCGGATACTTTTTCCGGGTTCAAGATTGCATTCAACTACAGATAGTCCTCGACTTACCACACTTGGTTTAGTGACCGTCACAACGGCACTGAAAAAAACGGCTTATGACCATTTTTCACATTTATAGATTTATTGCAGCGTTCCACCATGGTCAAACTGATCAAAAGCGAGATGTTTGGCAACTGACTCCTATTTATGACGTGTCCCGGGGCCAATGGATCACCTTTTTGTGACCTTCTGGCAAGCGAAGTCAACGGGGAAGCCAGATTCACTTAACCACCGTGTTACTAATTTAGCCACTGCCGTGATTCACTGAACAAGAAGAGTCATAAAATGGCAAGAAAGGTCGTAAAATGGGACGAAACTCAGTTAGCAACTGTCTTGCTTAGCAACAGAAATTTTGGGCTCAACTGTGGCCAAAAGGCAAGAAATACATACATACAGTAGTGGCCGAAATTGTGAAAACCTTTTGGGAAAAGTGTATTTTTGAGATTTGATGGCTAATAACACCATTTCTTTTCCTTTTTTTGGAGTTTCAAGATAATCCTAGTCCACTGCTGGGAATAGCCCAGACCTTCACCCAATTGAAAATCTATGGAGCCGATTAAAGAAACTTGTTAGTCAGAAGCGACCCAGCACTAAAACCCAGTTAATAGAAGCAATCCTTCAATCTTGGTTTCACATTAAAACGGCTGCAGAACTAAAAGACTTGGTTCACTCCATGGGAAGACGTTGTAAGGCTGTAATTCATGCTAAAGGTTACCCAACGAAGTATTAACTGATGTGATAATTTTCATTTTTTTTCTGGTGATAATTTTTGTATATCTCGTTTTTTTCTATGTGTTTTACTTTTCTTCTTTAGACTGTAACTGCTATTCTGATAGCAAATCCTTCATAAAAGTTATTGCATTACATTCTTGATTAAATTATCTTTCCATTTATATATAATTTTATGGTGGTACTCCCAAAAAAGTGGCCTTATTAGCTAGTTTTAGAAAATATACTGTTCCCAAAAGGTTTCCACAATTTTGGCCACTACTGTACATACATATATAAGCAGAATATTACAATATATACATATGTATAGATATTGTAAGGTACTCAGAGTTACTGTGTGGCAAGACGGGAGATAATACATTTTACCAACGAATAAATATAAAAATCTAGGAAAGAGGATGAAAGTTAACCCAATGAGCTATTGAAAAAGCTGGACACCCACCCCCTTAAATCTAAACGCTCTCTCGGATTTCCTCTTCTGGAAATGTGAAGTTTTCTTTTGGTAACGCAGGATGTTTAATGAGTCTTTGGTTTAAGTCTCAGGGATAGGGAAATGTGTCATTCCATGTCTGGGGAGGTGAGCCGAGAGCCATTTTCTCGTGGGAAACGGCCTTGCTCACCTCACCACAAGAGACGACTCATCCTCTACTCTATTCAGCCCTGCTCAAAAACTCCCCGAGATGGTCGGTGACACCATCTTTTATATTTGGGCCAAGGGAGAAGTTAACCCAAAGACACCTACGGTGGAGGCACATCTGGAACAGGAGAGGGCAGGATTCAACTCTGGGATTCAACTCCCTAATAGTCTTTATCTGGGTTGCCTGTCTCTCCAGCTGTTATCCATCTAGGCTTACTCAAACAGGAAGGTCTCTGTGCAATCGTTTTCTTCCAGATAAAGGATTGGCGATCAGAAACGGAATTATCTTTTTTGGGATGTTTTCCCGGGTTCAACTATAAGACACTAATTTAAAAATATAAAAATCTAATCCCGCTTCCCCCTGCCATGTGACCTGCTCCCTCCTTTGCCATCTTGTGGTAACGGGTTTTTTTTATAACGGATGATCTTAAGGTTTTTTTTTTCCCCATGTTTTGATTGTTGTAAGGTGTTGGATATGAGAAGGGTGGCAAATAAATTTCGAGACAGACAGACAGACAGACAGATAGATAGATAGATATGAATAGACAATAGATAGATAGATAGATAGATAGATAGATAGATAGATAGACAGACAGACAGACAGACAGACAGCTGGATGATAGATAAGAGATATAGATAGATGATATAGACAGATGATACAGAGATGATACAGAGATATAGTGACAGACAGATGATAGATAAGAGATAGATAGCAATTAGATAGAGATAAATTATCTATCTCTATCTCTTAGATAGATAGATAGATGATAGATGATATAGAGATATATATAGACAGATGATAGATGAGATTATCTATCTATCTATATCTATCTCTTAGATGATATAGATAGATGATATAGATATATAGAGATAGATGATATATATAGTGATATAGACATGATAGATAAGAGATAGAGATTAGAGATAGATTATCTTATCTATCTCTTAGATAGATAGATAGATAGATAGATAGATAGACAGACAGATAGATGGATGATAGATAAGAGATATAGATGATATAGAGATAGATGATACAGAGATGATACAGAGATATAGTGACAGACAGATGATAGATAAGAGATAGATAGCGATTAGATAGAGATAAATTATCTATCTCTATCTCTTAGATAGATAGATGATATAGAGATATATAGATATAGACAGATGATAGATGAGATTATCTATCTATATCTATCTCTTAGATGATATAGATAGATGATATAGATATATAGATAGATGATATATATAGAGATATAGACATGATAGATAAGAGATAGAGATTAGATAGAGATAGATTATCTTATCTATCTCTTAGATAGATAAGATAGATAGATAGATAGATGATATAAAGAGATAGATAGATGATATAGATAGATGGATGGATACATAGATAACCAAAGAAACAAATAAACCACTAATATTCACTAATGTAAAGTGCTACAAGTAGTCCTTGACATCTGACCGTTCAAAGTCACAGTATGAGGTGCCCCCCCGGGGGTTCTGGTGGCTGGCCATCCCCCAATCATGTGACCACATTTCAGGCACACGGCAATCCTCACAGGGAGGGCTGCTCCGGGTGCCGTCAGCTAGACAGTGTCGGCTGGTGACCCCTAGGGGTAGAGCTTTCTCTGTGGGCGCGCCCACCCTCTGGAATCAACTCCACCTGGGACTCTGGTTGCCTCCTGACCTTCACACCTTCCGCCAGGAATTAAAAACATGGTTGTTCACATCGCTCAGCCTGGACTGAGAGGGTTTTTAGATTTTGGGGGTTTTAATATAAATTATATACGTACATTATGTATTTTATAATTTTAACTGGTTGTTTTATTGTTGTGAGCCACCCTGAGTCCTCGGAGATAGGGCGGCATATAAATTTTATTAATCAATCAATCAATCAATCAATCCGTCTGCAATTATGGCTATTTTCCAGTTTTCAGCAAAATAAAATGCCTCATGCAGAACAATGGGTTCACTTATGACAATGATGATTTGCTTAACAACTGCAAAGAAAGATTATAAAATCAGATCAATCATGCAATGTCCCGCTTTATAGCCATCACAACTTATGACCGTAGTGGGCAGGCGTTATGGTCGTAAGTAGAGGACTAGCTGTAGATATAAGCAGAAACTTCCTAAGGATTGTAGCATTCACTTTGAAACTGCCACAAAAGAAGGTTTTGAAATTGAGTCGGTCATGTGATGATTCACTTCGTGACCATTACTTAGCTTATGAGTGTAATGGACAGGCATTATGGTCGTAAGTTGAGGACTACTTATAGATATAAGCAGAGGCTCGTTTAATGACTATGTTCGCTTTACATCCACCACAAAAAAGGTCATAAAATCACATCAGTCACATGGTCACCCCTTATTACCATCACAACTTACAATCCTAATGGACAGGCAATACGGTCGTAAGTTGATGTCTACATGTACTGTATAGAATCTGATTCTGTTTGCCCCTAAAATGGCTTGGGACAGGTGTCTTCATTGCTAAGCATTGCAATACAGGTAATGCTCAACTTACAACCATTTATTTAGTGACAGCATTGAAGAAAGTGACTTATGACCATTTTTCACACTTATGACCATTGCAGTAACTCCATGGCTACATGATCAAAATTTGGTTGTTTGGCAACTGCTTCGCATTTATGACGTTTGCACTATCCTGGGGTCACGTGATCCGCTTTTGCGACCTTCTGACAAGCAAAATCAACGGGGGAACCCAAATTCACTTAACAACCATGTCCCCAACTTAAAACTGCAGTGATTCACTTAACAACTGTGGCCAAAAAAGGTCGCAAAATGGGGGCAAAACCCACTGTGTCTTGCTTAACGACAGAAATTTTGGGTCAATTGCAGTTTTAATTCATAAGACTCCCTGTAGTGAATACTTTCTACCATTTTAGAAAGAAAAATGCACGTTGAATCAAACCTTCTGAGAATACTCAAAGCAAATGATTCAGAGGGGATGCCAAATTTGCATTTCTCTCTCTCTCTCTTTGGAAGCCGGTGTGAACGGAGCAAAATAGCCAGACTAGTAGCAACTCCGAGGACCCCACAGACAATAAGTCACTGCCACAGACTGGACGGAAGTGATTTTTCAAGTTCTCTCCCCCGTCAGCCAAGCATTCCAGGAAGCGCTGAGTTCATTATGAATAGAATGAAGACCAAAGAGAGAGGAAGTCCGCTGGAAAAAAATCACGAAGGAAGCCCACGAGACAGATGGAAGTCACAAAACAATTCTCCCATTCTCTCTTATACAGAGAGAGAGAGAGACAGTGTGAGAATGAATGAGAGAGAAAGAGAGTGAGAAAGAGACAGAGTTAAAGAGAGAAAGCGAGAGAGTGTTAGCGAGAGAGAAAGAGACTTAGAGAGTTAGAAAGAGTGAGTGTGACAGAGTTAAAGAGAAAGAGTGAGTGAGAGACTTAGAGTGAGAGAGTGAGAGACTGAGAGCGAGAGAGTGTGAGAATGAGTGAGAGAGAATTAGAGAGAAAGAGTGAATGAGACAGAGTTAAAGAGAGAGAGAGTGAGAGACAGAGTGTGTGTGTGAGAGACAGAGAGAGTGAGAAAAGTAAGAGAAAGAGAGAGAGAAAGCGAGAGAGACAGAAAGTCTTTTAGAGAGAGAGACAGTTAAAGAGAGAAAGAGTGAGTGAGTGAGACAGTTAAAGAGAGAGAGACCGAAAGAGAGAAAGGGAGACCGAGAGAGATCGAAAGAGAGAGAGAGAGAGACCGCAATGGTCTGCAGCATGCCAGAAACCAGGTCGTGCAAATAAGCGAAGCCCCATCCACGGGATGCGGGCAGCCAATACACAAAACCACGCTCCCTCCGGTCCTTCTCCACGGAACCGATCCCTGGTGCCCGAAAGGTTGGGGGGTTGCTGTTCTAGTCCAACCCCCTGCTCCAGCAGGAGACCCTATATACCAGGGATGGCTAACCTTTTTGCCATTGCGTGCCAAAAGCAAAAGAAACTCAGTGGGGTCACACGCCCGCGTGCCCACATCCATAATTCTATGTGCCCCGCCCCCCACGTGATGGCACGGTGGGCCCGTTTTTTTGCTCTCCCCAGGCTCCAGAGCCTTTCTAGGAGCCTTGGGAGGGCAAAAACTGCCTTCCCCACCCTCCCCAGAGGCCCTCTGGAGGCCGGAAACAGTGTGTTTCCTGACTTTTAGTGGGCCCAGAAGGCCCGAAAATCAGCTGGCTGGTGCACGCATGCGTGCCGGAGCTGAGCTCGCGTGCCCACCGATATGGCTGCGCGTGCCACCTGTGGCACCCGTGCCATAGGTTCGCCATCACGGCTATATACCATTTCAGACAGGTGAGTGTCCAGTCTCTTCTTAAAAGCCTCCAGGGATGGAGCACCCACAACTTCTGGAGGCAAGTCGTTCCACTGGTTAATTGTCCTCACTGTTAGGAAGTTTCACTGTTAGGAATTTCTATAGGCATATTTGAAGAAAGAAAGAAAGAAAGAAAGAAAGAAAGAAAGAAAGAAAGAAAGAAAGAAGGAAGGAAGGAAGGAAGGAAGGAAGGAAGGAAGGAAGGAAGGAAAGAAAGAAAGAAAGAAAGAAAGAAAGAAAGAAAGAAAGAGGACAACAAACCAGGCAGTGTTTGAAGACTTTTAAATATCATGTTCTGGATTTTCTCTTCAACCCCAGGGCCTTCATTTTCTCTCTCCCTCGTTCTAAATTTGACCTTGATTAGACTCCAGGAACAAAACAAAAGAAAACAAAAAATGCCCCTTCAGTTTTAGCACCCAGGCATTTTTTTGCAAGACAGATGTGGGAAAGTAACATTAAACCTCTGTGGCAGGCCAGGAGTGCCAGGGGAAAGACAGAAGAAGAAGTTGGGCAGACAAGAGTTCAGTGCAAGGAAAAACCTCATCGGCAAGCAGGAAATACAGTATCGGGTTTGAATCCAAGCAGAATCCAATTAGCTATTTTTAGCTAATTTTTGACAAGCAGGGCTGGAAAATATCTTGGCAAGCAACGCTGAGTTGGATGAGCCCAGTTCGGTTCCAGTTCAGCATCAGATTTGGTGAGAGGTGATCGTGTGAGTCATCGCCCGCAGGGAAGAACTGAGCCGTATAATATGGTGGAACTTGATACAGGTAGTCCTCGACTTACAACAGTTCATTTAGTGACCGTTTGTTCTGCCCCAGCTACGGACCCCAAAGAACGCAGCACACACAAAGTCTGTACAAACCTTAGTTTACTAAATGAAATCAGTCTTTTTCAAATAAAGGCTGTGAATTAACTTTCTTAACAGCCTACAAGAATCCAAAGAAAAAATAATCGTAATCTTACTATGGTTGGCAGAAAGCCCAGAAGCAATTTGCTGGAAATTGATAAGAGAACGAAGATCAGGACGCGAAGGAGAGTGAACGAAGTTGTTCCCTGCAAATTGCCTCAGTTGTTGTCCTTCCTTAAATAGGCTAAGGGAGTGGCCAATTATCCCCAAGCCTTACTCTCGAGGAGACCTCCTCCTGAGGAGCTTCTCCTGCTTTTTGGCAGCTCTGCGCGCCCGTGCATCGAGAAGACGCTCCTCCTCCTCTTCCTCTTCACTTATGGGAGCTTCTGGAGGTTCTGAAGGCCCTGACTGAATCCCCACCTCTGGCACCACATCTTCTCCAGCCTCCTCACTGTCTGACTCGAGTGCCAGCTGCACAGGCTGCTGGCGCAGCACCACACCAGCCTCCTCGCTGTCAGAATCAGCTACCAGCTGCACAGGCCGCTGACAGGCCACAACACCGTTCAAAGTTACAATGGCACTTTAAAAAGTGACGTATGACCATTTTACACACTTACAACTGTTTTAGCATCCCCGTGATCAAAATTAAGATGCTTGGCAACCGACTCACATTTATGACGGTCGCAGTGTCCCCGGGGGGGGAGGGGGGAGAGCATACGATCCCCTTTTGCGACCTTCTGCCAAGCAAAGTCAACAGGGAAGCCGGATTCACTTAACAACCGGGTTGCTAACTTAACAGCTGCAGCGATTCACTTAACAGCTATGGCAAGAAAGATCGTAAAATGGGGGGGGGGGGGAACTCCCTTAACAAACATCAGCAACAGAAATTTTGGGTTCCATTGAGGTCGTAAGTTGAGGACTACCTGTACACGAAATTCCACTTTAAAGTTTTAAATGGTTTTAATTTAAAGCAGAACAAGAAAACTGGCAAGACTATGAATCGATGCATCAAATAGTCGCTCTGTACCAATTGCAGGGAGTCCTCCACTTATGACCAGTCGCTTAGTGACCATTCAGAGTATAACAGACCTCCCCAAGGTTACTAATGAGACGGACTTGAATTTCCAGCATACGCCTCCGTTGTCGTGTAACCACATTTTGGGCACTTGCTGTCAAGTGACTTTGGGCGACTTACAACATGATAAAATGGAAAATATAAAACATTTAGAACAATACATTCACAATAGGTTGGGTTTTTTTGACCCAAACTGGCATTTACTTCAGCTTTCTGGCAAAAGCTGCCACTGCAACCAATGGGATTCACTTAACAACTGCGGCATTTGCTGAATGACCACAGTGATTCACTCAACGACCGCCACGATAAGGGTCACACGATCGCAAGCTTTATGACCAGCACAAATTACTACCGGTAGTTCTGGACTGACAACCACAATAGAGCCCAAAATGTCCACTGCTAAGAATGATAGTTAAGTGAGTCATCTCCTATTTTATGATCTTTTCGCCGTGGCTGTTAAGCGAATCACTAGAGTTGCTAAATGAATCATGAGGTCATTAAGCAACCGGGGTGGGATGGATCGATGAACGATCTTTTAAGTCAGGGGTCTCCAACCGTGGCAACTTTAAGACTTGTGGACTTCAACTCCCAGAATTCCTCAGCCAGCTTTGGGAATTCTGGGAGTTGAAGTCCACAAGTTTTAAAGTTGCCAAGATTGGAGATCCCCATTTTAAATCATTTCAACAAATTACCATTGGTAATTTCATCAATTGTGGTCTTAATCAGAATGTTTTGAGAGAAAATCTTTAAGTCAATTTCAATGTCCCTGTGGAGATGGATAATGGGTTTGTGTGTGGTTACCTCAAAAAAAAAAAAAATCACCTCACACCTTTTACCCAGTTTGGGGGAATTTGCACACGTTTGGGAAAGCATTGCTCTATGGCTTCCAGTTTCTCTTCTGAAGAATCAGAAGAGGAAGTCTTAATTTCTGAGAAAAAAAGAGGGGGAAGCCCAAAGTAAGCTGGAACAAAGGCTCACTTGCACATACTAGCTAACATTCAAAAGCGTTAAGATTCTTTCAAAGATTTTGGTTAAAAGCCACACTTTCTTTGAGGCCATCACCTGGAGAGTCATATGCCTAGAGCGGTGTTTCTCCAACTTAGCAACTTGAAGACCTGAGGACTTCAACTCCCAGAATGCCCCATGTTGGCTGAGGCATTCTGGGAATGGAAGTCCACGCATTTTCAAGTTGCCATGGAGCAGAAACAATGGTCTAGAGCAGGGGTCGGCAACCTTAAACAATCAAAGAGCCACAAAGGCCCTAACCGGAAGCCCCCCGTTCAATTCTGGAGCCAACCAGAAGTCCAGTTCCCTCTACCATAGTGTCTCCTCCAAGCGCAGCATCCTTTTTCTTCTACCTATCCTAATTGATAGGGCTTATCAATTGTGGAGCTGACTGGTGACAGGGAGCTGCAGTAGAGGGATGAAAGAGCCACATGCGGCTCCAGAGCCCCAGGTTGCTGACCCCTGGTCTAGAGCAGTGATGGCGAACCCTTTCGGCACCGAGTGCCCAAACTGGAACACGTGTGTATGGCCGTGCCGGAAACCCGAAGACCAGCTAGCCGGTGCGCGCATGCCTGTTTTTGGCTGTTTTTCGGGCAGTTTTGGGGCCATTTTTCGGGTCAAAAAACAGCACAAAACAGCCTGGAAAATGGCCTGAAAACAGCCCGGAAAACGGCACAGATTTTGACCATTTTCCAGCTCTCCGGCGCCTGCGAAGACCAGCTGCGTGCCAGAAACCAAAAGAGCAGCTGGCAGCGGCGCATATGCCCACAGAAAGAGCTCTGGCTGCCACCTCTGGCACACATGCCATAGGTTCGCCATCACAGGTTTAGAGGAAGGTGTCAAATTCAAGGCCCGCGGGCTAGATCTGTCTTGTGCGGTGCTTAAATCTGGCCCGCGAGCTGGCCTGGAAATATCAAAGGACCAGCCTGTGAGGCCCCCGCGAGGCCCGTTTTCGGCCTCCCTGGCCTCCTGTAACACTCTGCCTGTCAAAAACAGGCCGTGTGGGAGCCTCCAGCCCTTGAAGAAATCCAGTTTGATGCCCCCTGGTCTTGCAGAGATATCAATGTAGACCCCGAATTATGAATGGAAATCTCTTTCTTTCTTATCCCTTTTGTCTTTCCCGCCCATTCCAGCCCTAGGCATGAAGCTGGGCAAGCAAACAGATTACAGGTGGTCCTCGATTTACGACCACAATTGAACCCAACATTTCTATTGCAAAACGAAACAGTTTTTAAGCGAGTTTTTTACCATCTTGCCACAGTTGTTAAGTTAGTCACAGGGTTGTTAAGTCCATCTGCCTTTGCTTGGCGGAAGGACACAAAAAGGGATCACATGACCACGGGACACTGTGACCGTCATAAATACAAGTCAGTTGTCAAACTGTCTGAATTTTGATCACGTGACCACGGAGTTGCTGCAACGGATGTAAGTGTGAAAAAACGGCCATATGTTACTTTTTTTTCCAGTGCTGGTGTTTAGCAGTCACTAAACAAACTGTTGTAAGTCGAGGACTTACCTGCATTCTTGCTCAAAATCTGAACTGACTGCCTATGGTAAATCTGTGAAATGGAACACTGCAACCCTTTCCCCGGCATCAAAGATACATAGACCTGAGCAAACCCATTTGCTGACTTGCATTAGGCAAAAAACTTAGAATAACAGAGTTGGAAGGGACCTTGGAGGTCTTCTAGTCCAACCCTCTGCTTCAGCAGGAAACCTTATACCATTCTGGACAAATGGCTATCCAATCTCTTCTTAAAAACCTCCATTGATGGAGCACCAACAACTTCTGGAGGCAAGTTCCACCACCTTGGTGGAGCAGCGGATTAAAGTCCTGTTAAGTAGCACTTAGCTGCCAGCTGCCTGCAATTACTGCGAGTTCAAATCTCACCAGGCTCAAGGTTGACTCAGCCTTCCATCCTTCCGAGGTAGGTAAAATGAGGACCCGGATTGTGGGGGCAATAAGCTGACTTTGTATAAAAAAGAACACCGCTTGGGGGTGGGGAGGCGAAAGCCCTACTAAGCAAGTATATATAAAAAGTATGAAGGCTATTGCTTAACGCATTGTAAGCCGCCCTGAGTCGAACCAATAAATAAATAAATAAAGTTGTTGCACTGATTAATTGTTCTCACTATCAGGAAATTTCTATTTGGCTCTCGGTTGCTTCTCTCCTTGATTAGTTTCTATTCATTGCATCTTGTTTGGCCTTCAGGTGCTTTGGAGAATACGTCGACCCCCTCCTTTCTGTGACAGCCCCTCAAATATTGGAAAAATGCTATCATGTCACCCTTCATCTTTCTGTTCGTTAGAGCCGCGATGGCGAACCTATGGCATGCGTGCCAGAGGTGGCACACAAAGCCCTCTCTGTGGGGACAGGTGCTGTCACCACCTGCTTCCGGCACATGCACGCCAGCCAGCTGGTCTTCACGGCTGCTGGAGCACCAGAAAACTGCTAAAAACCTGGCCATTTTTAGGCTGTTTGTAGTCCAAAAACCAGCCTGAAAACGGCCCAGAAAATGGCCATAAAATAGGCACGCGTGCGCCAGCCAGCTGGTCTTCGGGTTTCCCGTGCTCCGGCACACGCACATGTGTTCCAGTTTGGGCACTCTGTTCCAAAAAGGTTCGCCATCACTGGACTAGAGACACTAGACATACCCAGTTCCAAATCCACATGTATCTACAGGGGAAGGGAAGCTCTTTAAGTTCTAAGCAGCACAATTTCATGTGCGGTAACAAAAGCAAGTTATGGAACTGGAACAATGACAGAATCATAATGGCAGCTTATAAAAGGAGTCATATATGGATAAAGAAGGATAAAGGAGGAAAAGAATGACCGTACCAGGTGATCAGGAAGAACACACAACTGCCCAATACTTAAAATGGGGACATGGAATCATGTAATACCAGTCCTTCAAGTTCTTGACTGGAAGCTATTAGGCCCAATTAGAGACATACAGAAACTAGGAGACGGTGAGCTCCGCCTAAGCCATGAAAAGCCAACCCACCTCACAGGGTTGTTGCGGTGTGGAAAATAGGAGACAGTACTGTTATGTTTGATACCTGAAGTTACTAATAAAGTACAGATAGTCCTTGACTTACAAATGTTCCTTTAGTGACCATGTCAAGTTACAACGGCACTGGAAAAAAGTCACTTATGACCGTTTTTCACACTTTGTAGCATCCCCATGATAACATGATCAAAATTCGAATGCTTGGCTTTGTATTTATGACGGTTGTAGTGTCCTGGGGTCATGCAATCGCCTTTTGTAACTGTCTGATGAGCAAAGTCAATGGGGGAAGCCAGATTTACTTTAACAACCGGGTGCCTAACTTAACAACTGCAGTTGATTCGCTTAAGAACTGTGGCAAGAAAGGTCGTAAAATGGGGCAAAACCCCGCTTAAAAACTGGCTAGCTTTTCGACATAAATTTTGGACTCATCTGGGGTTGCAAGTCGAGGACTGCCTGTACTCTGTAAAAGGGGGCAAGGCTCACTTAAAAGTTGTCTTGCTTAGCGACAGAAATTTAGGGCTCAATTGTGAGGATCGTAAATGCTCTTCAAGTCAGATTTGACTCAACAACATTGCAGCTAGGACCCTGTTGGTCAAGGAAGTCCAGCCGGCAGGGTCCAGGAGAAGGGCTATGGCCTTTGCTCTTCGGAACATTCCAGAAGGACTTCAAAATCTGCTGACAGGCTTAGGGCCACAATGGAGGCGTTTCATACTGGAGCTGCTTAATGGACCGAGATGAGATTCCACCTCGAGCCCATATGATTCTGTTTTTTTTAAAAAATAAACTTACTTAACATCGGCCTATTTAATATTTGAATGTTTTATTTATTATTTTATTACTTTATAAAATAAAATACAAAAATACAAAAGCAAATAGTAGGGCAGAGGGAGGGGGAAAGGTGAAAAGAGAAGTGAGGAAGCTAAAAACTATTGGAATAAAATTAAGATATGGCTGGAAGAAATGATACAACAAGTATTGATTTAAAACCAGAGCTGTTCCTATTGGGTATCCACCCAGAAAAAATTAGTAAAGAAAATATCTATTTGATTATACATGTAATAACAGCTGCAAGGATTGTTTATGGACAAAATTGGAAAGCTGAGAAAATACCTTTGGAAGGAGAAGTAATTCAACAATTTTTAGACAGTAATTAATTTAGAATTAATTAAAAAATTTTTAGACAGAAATGAATAAATTGAGTTTGATGATTAAAGAAAGAGAAGATTCAGAATACCTCAAGATATGGAATCAATTTTACCATTGGTTAGAAAAGAGATACAAATAACTAAATTAATAGTTATGTGCAAAAACAATACAATTAGAATATTGTGTTAGTGATGAATTGTTGTAATGGACTTGGCGAGAATGAAGATAGAAGAAACAACAAAAAGAAGAACTTTTAGAGACAACACCGAGATGGCACATGGAAGGAATGACTGATATATGAAACATTTGTTTGTCTAAAAAATAAAAAAACTTTAAAAAAAAAAAAGAAGTGAGGAAGAGAGGGGAAAAGAAAAAAAAATATTTGAACGCTTTGTACACCTTTGGTTTGGTTTGGCCCCCGCCCTTTGGCCTCTGCCTCCCAGCAAGCAGCAAGAAGGAACAGCTCATTTCAGCTTCAGCACAGCCTAATTAGCACAAGTTGATCAGCCTCTGCTCTCTCAGCTGTTTTGGATGGCCTCTGCTGCTTGCTGCAAGGAGGTAAATTGCTGGGAGCAGATTTTTTCTTCTCCTTATGCTAATCAAGCTATGCTGAAAACGAAAATGAAATTAAAGCAGGGTGTTTGCTGTTAAGGAGGCAAAATTACCGGGAGGCAGAGGCAGATTTCTTTTTCTTGTTTTCCTCACCAAAAAAAGTGTAGGTGCATCTTGTACTCTGAAAAATACGGTAGTTCTTTATGCTGACTCTAAAGAAAGAATGGTCATTGCTGAACAAGACAAGAGACAACCGCACCCTCTAGTGTCTGTTAAAAACAAAACTAAGAAAAAAAAGTTTTGCCAGAAAGGGGCACATTTGAAACTCAAGTTGAGGAAACGGGGAAAAAAATTCCAACTCCTGTTTGCATCCACAGCGTGTATCTACATTAGAAAGTAGGGGATCACTACATTCTAATGTAGATACATACCAATGCTCGACTTACGACCACAATGCTGCCCGACATTTCTGCTGCTGAGTGAGTTTTGCCACATTTTACGCCCTTTCTTGCCGCAGTTGTTAAGTGAATCACCACAGTGGTTAAAGTTAGCACTTAACAGCCATTAAGTGAACCTGGTTTCCCCCATTGACTTTGCTTCTCAGAAGGTCGCCATAGGGGATCGCATCTTATGACCTCAGGATATTGCAACCGTCATAAATACGAGTCAGTTGCTAAGTGTCTGAACTGTGATCACATGGGAATGCTGCAATAGTCATAAGTGTGAAAAACAGTCATGTTTTTTCAGCACCGTTGTAACTTCAAAAAGTCGCTAAATGAACCGTTGAAACTTGAGGTCTACCTGTATAGCCAACATCCTTCCACGCGGAATTAAAATTATGAAAACAGTTCTAATCAAACTCAACTTTCATGATGGCCACACGACAGCCGGGAAGTAGGGAAAAAAATGAAAGAGATAAAAAAAATAAAAATGTAGAAAGAAAGAAAAAAAGAAAGAAAGAAAGAAAAAAAAGAACGAAGGAGGGAAGGAAAGAAAGAGAAAGAAAAAGAAAAAGAAAGAAAGAAAGAAAGAAGAAAGGAAGGAAAGAAAGAAAGAAAAAGGAAGGAAGGAAGGAAGGAAGGAGGAAATTAAACCTTTCAGTGATATCCACAGCAAGGAATACATTTCACTGAAAGAGCCAGCTGATTTTATTTGAGAAAAAATACCTATTTTTCTCTTTCAGTCCATTTCGCATAACTGAAGCATGAGATGCCACCCATTAGGCTTCCTCTATTTTTAACGGTTACCCTTCTGGTAGCCAATGGCCACAATCCAAAACCAACCACGACATTCGATTCCAAAGAGGAAAAAGAAAAGAAAAAATAGTTTTCCAGATAACTGAAGTGAAAAAAAGGAAGAAGCCGGCTCTTTGGTCTGGCTATCACCCTGTACCAAACCGTAAAATCTTCTCCATGCTTTTGGCAAGGTGCGCTTGCGAGAACCCAGCCACTGTAAATAATTTTAACCTAGAACTCCCAAGGATGGGTTAACCAGGTGCAAATCAACAGGCCAGGTAGATAGGTAACTCTGAGCGGCTCACAGTCATAAAAACTATAGAAAACTCTATAAACTAAGAACAATATTTGGTCTTGCAGCCCATGATTAGATGAAGAAACTGTGGTAAGGCATTTTTTTAAAATACTTTTCAATAGAAGAGAGTATTTATAGCTCAGGGCTGAACTGTGGGATCCTTGGTGTGCTCTGAGCTTCAGAGTTTTCTTGCAGACGTTTCATTACCCAACTAGGTAACATCATCAGTGCTACTGCAGATGTTTCATTGACAAACTAGGTAATATCATCAGTGCTACTGAGAGTGGTTTTCATGACCCCCTGAAAGTTCATGCTTCAGAATGAGCAGCACCCTAAACCAGTGTTTTTCAACTTTGAGATGTGTGGACTTCAACTTAGCTACTTTGAGATGTGTGGACTTCAACTCCCAGAATTCCCCAGCCAGCATAATTCACACATCTTAAAGTGGGCAAGTTGAGAAACATTGTCCTTAGGGATATTTGTGGATAGATCTGAGTCCAGTTCTCCAGGAAAGAAAAAAGCAGCTAGGATTCAAGCATCATGCTAAACTATAATTCGGCTCATAATATTCTGTCAAGCCAGTTTGTAAGCCATTTTTCATAGTTTAGCTCCGTGATGGCGAATCTGTGGCACGCGGAGCCCTATTGTTGGGCACGCGAGCGTTGCTCTAGGTCAGCTCCAGTGCGCATGCGTGCGCTGGCCGGATGATTTTTGGGCTTTCCGGTCCCACCAGAAGTTGGCAAATGGGCCGTTTCTGGCCTCCAGAGGGCCTCTGAAGGGTTGGGGAAGGCCATTTTTGCCCTCCCCAGGCTCCTAGAAAGCCTCTGGAGCCTGGGGAGGGCGAAAAATGGGCCTACCGGGCCCACCGTGTGTGCCAAAAGCATGGGGAGCGTGGGGAGGGGGGGTCATGCACACATGTGGGGAGGGGGCACATTGAATTATGGGTATGGGCATGCGTGCCCGCGACCCTCCCACGCTCCCCCTGCTTTTGGCACGCGACGGCAAAAAGGTTAGCCATCACTGGTTTAGCTTAATGCGTGACCCCATCTGACTGCAGCTGATTTATCAAGCTGAGATTAATGAAAACCCAATCAGAGGATACCTGGCCGTTGTCTCCTACTTAAGAAATACATTGTACCGGTAGTCCTTGATTTACGACCACAATTGAGCCCAAAATTGTCATTGCTAAGTAAGACATATGTTAAATGAGCTTTGCCCCATTTTACAACCTTCCGTGCCGCAGTTAAGTGACTCACTGCAGTTGTTAAGCTAGTCACACGGTTGTGAAGAAGTCCCTTGTCAGAAGGTCGCACAAGGGGATCACATGACCCCCGGGACACTACAATCATCATAAGTACATGCCAATTGCCAAGCATCTGAATTTTGATCACATGAGCATGGGGATATTGCCATGGCTGTAAGTTTGAAAAAAACAGTTGTAACTCACTTTTTCAGTGCTGTTGTGATTTTGGTCACTAAATGAACTGTTGTAAATCGAGGACTACATGTATCGTATCGAGGAGTACATGCCCTCTAACTTTACTCTAAACCTGAATCATTAGACTAGATACTTAACTTCTAGAACTGCTTCAGTACTATTTTGGTTAATTTTAAATCCAAAAATCTATTTAATTTAAACCCCACCAAAATCTATTTTCCTCTTGCCGGCCACAGTGGTTAGAATGCAGTATTGCAGGCTAACTCTGCCCACTGCCAGGAGTTCGATCCTGACCTACTCAAGGTTGACTCAGCCTTCCATCCTTCTGAGGTTGATAAAATGTATTAAACTCCTTCGGTAAAGTGATTTAAAGCAGGGGTGAAATGCTATCGGTTTGCACCGGTTTGGGCGAATCGGTAGTGATAAAAGCTACCAGTTCGGGCAAACCGGTATTTAAAAAAAAAGTTACTGGTTTATCCGAACCGGTATTTCTGACAATCAGCTGTGCCGCGTGATTTACATTCGCTAGAAAGCAGGAAATCCTGCTTTCTAGCGAACCTAAATCGCGCGGCACAGCTGTTCCCCCCCTCGCTGTTCTATTTACGTTGTTAAGCCTTATTTTTCCATGCGAAGCATGTGTTTGGCATGCATTGCGCTTTTGGCGCGCACCTTCCATGTGCAGGCAGTGTACTGATGGCAATCCGCGGAGGATTTCACCACTGATTTAAACCCACTTCCGCGGACAGCAAAATAATTTAAACCCCACCAAAATCTATTTTCCTCTTGCCAGCCCCAGTGAGACGGATCATGCAAATGCGCTTAATTAAAATCTCAGTCTTTGAAAAAGTTATTATATTATTACATTATCAATATTACGGGGATGAATACGACAAATATATGTATTATGATTGTTTAAAAATAACTGGACCCAGTCCACACAATGTTTGATGAAAATTGAATGTTATATAAATAAAACAAAAAAAAATGAGAGAGAGAGAAAAAAAGGGGAGAAGTTAAACTTACCAAATAGAGCAGAAAGGTGTGAAGACCAGTTCCAAGCCCCACCGAGGAGAGGATGCCTAACCCGGCCCAATAGGCGCACCATAAAAGCTTTTTTTCCATAAACTGCACATACTGAGGAAGAAGCAAAAAGAAAAATAAACTCACCAACAGTTCTAAAGAAAACACGTCCTAGTGGTTAGAGTGCAGTATTGCAGGCTAATTCTGCCCACTGCCAGGAGTTCAATCCTGACTGACTCTCAAATGAGCTGCGGTGGCGCAGTGGTTAGAGTGCAGTACTGCAGGTTACTTTTACTGACTGCCGGCTGACTGCAATTTGGCAGTTCAAATCCCACCAGGCTCAAGGCTGACTCAGCCTTCCATCCTTCCGAGGTCAGTAAAATGAGGACTCAAATCGTTGGGGGCAAGAGGCTGACTCTATAAACCACTTCGAGAGGGCGGTAAAGGACTTTGAAGCAGTAAATAGCGTACTTTTCAGAGTATAAGACACACTTCCCCCCCTCAAAAGAGGGTGGAAATGTTGATGCATCTTATATACCAAATACCACCATTTTTGGCCTCCCAAAGCCCTGCCCCTCGTGTCCCGTTTTTCGCAAAAACATAGGGCGCAGAAGTTTTGGGAGGCCTACAGAGTGGTCCTGGGGAGGGCAAAAATGGTCCCGTTTTTGCAAAAAACACACCAAAAACAGGCCCGTTTTTGGCCTCCCAAACTCCCATGCGTTGAGTTTTTGCCCTCCCCAGTCCCCAGGAGCACTCTGCAGACCTCCCAAACCCTCTGTGCATCCTGTTTTTGCGAAAAATGGGACGCGCAGAGGGTTTGGGAGGCCTGCAGAGTGCTCCTGGGGACTGGGGAGGGCAAAACCTTTTTTCCCCCCCTTGCTTACCTCTTCGAAATCTTGGTGCGTCTTATACACCAGTGCGTCTTATAGTCTGAAAAATACGGTAAGTCTAATTGCTATTGCTGTTGCCAGAGATCCATAAAGTTTGGTTAGCCTCGGCTTATGCCTGCCTCTGTAACTTCCAAAGGTAGGGCAGGGAGCTGAGTTATTTTAATTCAAGCTCAGATTGGATGTCTCTTTCTCGTACCTATCCTCCTTTCGAAACAACCTACTTCTTCGGCAGCTTAGAGGCGGATAAGTCGTATTTTATCCCGCTCATCCCGAATTAGAAGCTTAAGAAAACGAACAGCGGCCTCATTCTAATTTAAGAATCTCCAGAGTAAGTGGGGCAGATGCTAGGTTGTTTTTGGGAAAAGCTGATAAATATAGTTAGTTTTTGCTTCATAAAAAAAAGTGTACGGTAGCAATACAAGAGGATATTTGTAATCACAGTTGAAATGTAGAGTCCTTAGTGCTCTCTGAGCTTGGTTGTTTTCTTGTAGACGTTTCATGACCCAACTAGGTAACAACATCAGTGCTTAGAAGGGAGTTTCCTAATTTTTCATATATTAGTGGCTTGCCCTTTCAGCATTGGTGGGAGTGTTGTGATGGTTCCTTGAGTAGGCTGTTGTTTACTCACTGATTGGTAGTTCCTTGATTGGGTGTTGTTTAGAGACTGGTTGTTGATCTAGTGTTAATCTTAGTGTTACCATCAAGAACACTCTCACTGGTACAAACAGACCAAGCCACCGGTATATAAATATGAAGCAAACCCTGCTCCCTTCTAGCACTGATGATGTTACCTAGTTGGGTAATGAAACATCCAGAAGAAAACAACCAAGTTCAGAGAGCAGTCAAGGACCCCAAAGCGTGTAGCAACAACATACCAAGCATATGAAGTCTAATAGTTGTTTAAAAGATGACGGGTAATGTGAGACCATGGTAAACTGCTGCACTTGTTGTTAGTTGCGAAGTTGTGTCCAACCCATGATAACCCCATGAGCAATGTTCCTCCAGGCCTTCCTGTCCTCTACCATCCTCTGGAGTCCATTGAAGCTCATGCCTACTGCTTCAGTGACTCCATCCAGCCACCTCGTTCTCTGCCGTCCCGTTCTTCTTTTGCCCTCCATCGTTCCCAGCATGAGGCTCTTCTCCAGGGAGTCCTTCCTTCTCATTAGATGGCCAAAGTATTTGAGTTTCATCTTCAGGATCTGGCCTTCTAAAGAGCAGTCAGGGTGGATCTCCTCTAGGACTGACCGGTTGGATCGCCTTGCAGTCCAAGGGACTCGGAGGAGTCTCCTCCAGCACCAGAGTTCAAAGGCCTCCATTCTTTGGCGCTCAGCCTTCCCTATGATCCAACTTTCACAACCATATATAAAATGCTGGACTAATATCTGGTAAATCCAGGGATATCTCTGGATAAGAGTGTCCTCGTAGGGTAATTCCACCTATAGCAGAGTTCCCCCAATTTTTTCAGCTTTACAGACTGTGGTGGTGGGGGGGTGAGAGAGGGGATGGTTCTGCACAAGCAGCAGGCAAGCACGAACATAGGTCCATTTGCATGAACAGCGGGCACACGCACCTACGCTCATGCAAATGGGAGCACGCATGCACACGCTTGCATGCCCATGCTTGCACACGTGTGTTCACGTGCCCCTTCGGCAGCCCGGTTCCGAACGGCTCAAGTCCTGGCAGTGGGCAGCATGCTGCCCAGGGGTCGGAGACCCCTGACCTATAGGATTGTTGCGAGGATAAAAGAGGTTGCAAAGAATCTTTTAAATCTCTCCTGTCTGGCTTGGTACCCATGTGCTAATTACAGCTTGGATCGAAAGAAAACGTGTGTAAACCCTTTGAGAATTCGGGAAAACACCGCATTAAGGTTGCGCGTGTACTTTACCCGTTGATGTGCTCCCTCGATATAATACACAGATGTAAGAATGGCAAGCAGCAGGAGGAGGGACACCACGATCCTTCGGCGATGCCACAGTCTGAGGAAAAGGAAGAAAAACTGCGGTTACAATCACAGATCTGGAAAAAGGAGCGTAGACAGTCCTTGACTTACGACCAGGGGTGAAATGCTCCCGGTTTGGACCGGATCACCCGATCCGGTAGCGATGGCGGCAGGTGGTTCGGAGAACCGGTAGCAAAACTCCCTCTCCCTCCTCCCCCACCATGCCCAGCTGAGCTACGTGATCATCAGAGGCTTTTTTAAAAAAAAACTTTTAAAAGCATTTTTTCTACAACCTCTTCCGATGAAAAAATGCATTTAAAAGTAAAAAAAAAAGCCTCTGATGATCGCGCGGCTCAGCTGGGATCCTCAGAGGCTTTTCAAAGCATTTTTTTTCTGCAACCTCTTGGCCGAAGAGGTGGTTAAAAAAATGCTTTCAAAAGTCTCTGACGATCCCAGCTGAGTTGCCTGATCGGCAGAAGCTTTTCAAAGCATTGGAAAAAATGCTTTGAAAAATTAAAAAAAAAAAAAGTTGGCCACGCCCACCCAGTCACATTACTCCCACCACCACCAAGCCACGTCCACAGAACCGGTAGTAACAAATTTTACATTTCACCCCTGCTTACGACCCTTCATTCAGCGATTGTTCCAAGTGACAACAGAACTGGAAAAAGTGGACTTTTGACTGGTCCTTGCGCTCACAACGACTGGAGCAACCTTTTAATCAACGGGATCAGAATTGAGGTGCTTTACATTCTATTCTTAAATGAAAACCAAATCATAAATCTTAAGTATTTCTATAGACTAGGGATGGGACCCGCAACATTTCTTGCCTCCCTGCTCTAGTGGGTGGGGTAGATATGACGGGGCCCTCAGATAATATTTAATTTAATTTAATTTAATTAATTCAATTTATATGCAGCCCCTCTCCGAAGACTCAGGGCGGCTCACAATACATTTTAAAAAATCATTATAAAAATATTTAAAAATTAAAAACATTAAAAACTCATTCACGCCATTCATGGCCGGATCTCGCCAGATCACAAGAGCAAGGCTCAACGGCCTCAGGCCTGCCGGAAAAGCCAGGTCTTCACTGCTTTTCGGAAGCCCAATAGGGTTGGGATGGTCCGGATCTCAGGAGGTACCGTATTTATCGGCATATAACACGCACAGGCGTATAACATGCACCTTCATTTTAAGAGGGAAATTTCAGGAAAAAACTACGCTCCGACGGCCGCGAGAATTAGACGTGAGGAAGGCGCGGGTTGCCGGTACAGTTAATACTGTAAAAAAAATGGCTTCTTAACATTATATCGGCATATAACACACACACATCATTTGCCCCCTATTTTCAGGGGGAAAAAGTGCGTGTTATACGCCAATAAATACGGTAACTGGTTCCAGAGAGCCGGGGCAGCCACAGAAAAGGCCCTCCCCCGCAGGCCCGCCAGCTGGCACTGTTTAGCTGACGGGACCTGGGGGAGACTGACTCTGTGGGATCTTACCGGTCGCTGGGAGCTATGCGGCAGAAGGCGGTCTCGAAATATGGTCCCTATGCCATACAGGGCTTAAGTGGTGATGGCCAACACCTTGAATTGGTTCCAGAAGGAAAGGGTGTCACACGTGTCAAACGGTGTCACACGTGCCACTTTAAGAACTGTCTGCACCACTGTACTCTGCACCAGGTGTAGCTTCGGAATGCTCTTCAAGGGTAGCCCCATGCAGAGCGCACTACAGTAATCCAACCAAGAGAGATGACCAGGGGCGCAAAGGACTGTGTGCGCACGGTCTCCCCATCCAGGTATAAGGGCACAACTGGCACACAATACTAAATTGAGCAAAAGCTAGACACAACTGCTACCATGACACCCGCAAGAATCATGAATATAGGAGAGGGGTGTCAAACTCAAGGCGTGCAGGGCGGGGGGGGGGGGGGGGTTTTTTTTTTTTTTACTACCGGTTCTGTGGGCGTGGCTTAATTTTGTGGGCATGGCTTGATGGTCATGTGACAATTCTTTAGGATTTAGTGGGGGTACTGGTCTACCAGGCTTTTAACTGCTTGCAGAGCTGTACCGGTCTACCCATTTGTTTTTGGAGCATTCTGGTCTACAAATTTGTTTTTTGGAGGCACCGGTCTACCGCCACACTGCCTTTTAACACTGTTCAGCTGTAGGGCGGCCCTTTGAAGCCCCGCGGCAAGAGTTTAAACAGTTTTTTTTCCCTCTAGCCATCAGCTGGGACTCAGGAGGCAGCAATAGATTGGGGGTGGGGCCAAATAAAAGGTAAGAATAACGTGGGGGGGGGGATGGAGGGTGGGCAGAACTGGTTTGGTGATGTCATATCGTCCCCGCTACCGGCTCGGCAGAACTGGGCCGAATCAGGAGGAACCCACCACTGCTGCAGGGTGCTTAGATCTAGTCCACGGGGCCGCCCTGGAAATAGCAAAGGACCGGCTTGCAGTGCCTGTGCCAGCAAAAACAAAGCTCGGGGAGGGCCGCATGTGCCCCCCGCTCCCCCGCGCTCCATTTTTGCTGGCATTGAGTGGCAGGAGGCAGTTGTGGCTGAAAACTGGGCCCGGGGCGGGGGGGTGGGGTGGGGTGCGCTCGCCCTGCTCCAAGCTCCATTTTTTGCTGGCAGAGGGCTAGGAAAACAAACTAAAAACAAAACAGAAGGAAGAATCATTTCCCCTTTTGCATTTGAGCATCCAAGAAGGGACAGGAAAGGAGAAAGGGAAAGAGGAAAGACAAAGGAAAAGAAGGAAGGATGGGAAGAGGGCAAGGAAGGAAAAATAAGGGAAGAGGGGACTGGAAGAAGAAAGGAAAAACAAGAAACGGAAGGAAGAAGAAAGGAAAA
>WNWU01019743.1:0-46907 GCA_012654045.1 Ptyas mucosa
TGTGGGCGCAAAGGGATGCCAAACTGATAATGTGCTTAAGCCCTCCCCCCCCCCCCCCCCCCCCCGGGCCCAGCCTAGTGCTCTCCTACATCCTGAGCAATACCCGCCGGTGTCCCAGGAGACCAGGCAGCCTAAGTGGGGAATCCCAGGGCTGACAGATGAACCTCCATGTTCAGCATCAGCGCCCCCCTTCCCCCGTTTCTTCTGCTTTTAGCTGTCTAAAGCTAACAAACCTGAGCGTGCACTAAAAGGAGGAAACTGGCAAAGCAGAATCATGATTTCTGCTCAGCCCCACTGCAACTCGTCCACCCACCCGCAGTCCAGGCTCAGGAGTCCTGCCCTGACTCTTCCCGGGTGGGTTTTGGGACGGGGGTGGTGGTGGTGGTGGTTAGAGAAAGAGCTTCTCGCTATGTGGCACCGACCTAGTGGGGGGGACTTACTTTGGGGCAAAGACTTTCCACACCATCAGATGTCTTCTGAGAATCATGGCTGCCAAAACAGAAGCCAGAAGCTGTCGGGAGAGGAGAAAAGAGAGGGATGAGGCTCAGTCCAGCCAGAAGAGGAGAGAGGCGCACCTGAGCCAGCAACTCACAAACAAAACATCCAGAGAGTCCAAGTCTCTCCTCACACACACACACCCCGCACCCCACCTCCCAGCAACTCTTATCAGCAGGGCCAGCCGCCCTGGCCTCAAGCTACCGACAGCTGGCACTTGTTCAGGAGAGAAGGGCCCCCCTGGGAGGCAGAGAGGGGAGGTCACCAAGAGCGGGCAGCCCCTGCCCAGAGAGGGGCCCTTCAGCTGACCTCAGGACACACCGGCTGGGTGTGGCTTCTCAGGGACAATGGGATGTCTGTCCCCCATTACAACTACTCGGCCCCCAGGAGGGAAAGGCAGGGCACACGTTAAAAGTCCCATCAACTGTGGACTGTCATCTGCTGGGGCCACGAAAAAGGATCTTTGTGGAATATCATCCCACCCCCCATCCCCCGATACAATTGGCCCCACCCTGCTACTTTTTGAAAGGGCCCTAAAAACGTGGCTCTGTGGAGCCGACCATGGGGCTGATTTGAGTGTGTTGTTGCTGCCATTTATGAATTTTTATTACAGGTAGTCCTTGACTTACAACAGTTCGTTTAGTGACTGTTCGAAGTTACAACGGCATTGAAAGAAGTGACTTACAACCATTTTCACATGGCTGTTGCAACATCGCTGTGGTCACTTGGCCAAATTTCAGGCACTGGGCAACTGACTCATATTTATGACGGTCACAGTGTCCCAAGGTCACGGGATCCCCTTTTGCAACCTTCTGACAAGCAGTCAATGAGAAAGCAGGATTCACTTAACAACCGTGTTCCTAACTTAACAATTGCAGTGATTCAATTAACAAATGTGGCAAGAAAGGTTGTATAATGGGGCAAGATTCGTTTAACAACTGACTCTCTTAGCAACAGAAATTTGGGGCTCAATTGTGGTCACAACCCTGTTTATGGTGGATTTTTAAAATCTTGTAAGTTGCTCAGAGTCTCCTATGTGTAAGCTGGGCAGCTGTATAAATTGCTTAATAAATCAATAATAAATGCTCCCAATCTCCACCGGGTCACAGAAGGACCACCTGGGGGATCCACTGGTTGCAGATGAACCAGGTGAGACTCCCCGGGGCCCCTCCAAGGCCTTCTCTCCCGCACACATACCTGAAGCCCCAAGATAAGCAGGTACCGGAGGCCCAGCTGCAGCAGCGCCGCTGAAAACCGCTCTGGTGCCTCCCGGAGCCTCATCTCCATCATCTGCTCCTCCACCCTGTCCTGGAGCTGCGTCTTGGGCCTCCTAGCCCCGGAGGTGATGGCCTCACAGACGAAGGGCCACAGCAGAAGCAACGGGCAGCCAGCTACCCGGGAGAAAAGGGATCACGAGAGACAGAGACCAAAAGGCAGATCACACGGGTGCGTAAAAGAGGGATGTGTGGGGAGGCTGGCACAGGTAGGAAGGGCAGGCAGCACTCCCCCCACTCCTCAGTTGTGGGTCCAAAGAGCTCAGAGAGACCAGATGCACAGACCCCCTCACGCTCTCTCCGGAAGGAGGGCCAAAGGGCAACTCTGATTTGCCAGGGATGCCAGGCCCTTTGCAAGTGCAGAGAAAACCTGTCCCCCAGAGGGACCAGACTCTCTGCCAGGAGGCTCTTCTTTGTCTCCCACCCTCGGCTCGCTGTCTGTCACAGCTGCCATTCACTCAGGACCCTCCCCCCCCACCTGCGGGCACGCAACTAACCTGCCAGGAGGATCTGAGAGGCAAAGGTGTTGGCACCAATGAGGAGAGCGGGCAGCAGGTTGGTGGTGTGCCCCTGCTGAAAGCCCACGAAGGCCGCATTCCAGTGGATGGCGGGGAAGACGGGCTGATGGCCGGTGGCGTAGAAAAACTGGGCGGCGGCAAGAGCCCAAGCAACCAGGGCTTCCCATGGCACCTCGAAAGGATCTGAGGAGGGACAGTAGAGTCTACCGCCAGAGCCCAAGAATCCCCACCCCAAAGCTCTCCTTGCAAAGTAACCCAGCCCAAAGGCCCCCACCAGGGGGGATCTCAGCAGGGGAATCAGGAGATCCACACTTCCAGAGGCACATCAGCATCTGCAACTGCCACTCACAGCACAGAAGCTGTGGCTAAGTGTTTGTGCACTGCAGATCTGGCTTCCCCAAGGGCCACAAGGCTCAAACGCCCTGCTGAGACCCTCCCTGGTGGGCTGGATTTCTAGCCACCCTCGGCTTGCTAGGAGCTTGGGGGGGGGGGGGGGAGGATTACTTGAGCCTCTGGCTTCTCCCTCCTGGGTTTCCCTTAAAAATTCTTCAGACTGCACCCAGCACAGAGGCTCTGCTGACGACAGGCAATGTCCACTATCACCCTCCCCTGGCTGGTTGCCAGGTACTCCTCAGGCACAATTCAAGGTACCGGTTTAGCCTTTGAAATCCAGTTTACGACCCGGCTGTGACACCGTTTAGCTCTTTATGAACCTGCCCAGAGGATAAAGCTGGACTCGCTTCCCCAGCCCTGCCAGTCTGACCAGCAAGTAGCCGCCTTTTTTTCTGAGCTGCCAACGCCTGTTTCATAGGCCAGACCCCCAGCCCTGTTGCCCACCTTTCCCAGCGGCTTCCCTTCGCAGCCGAGACTCCCGGCTCCAGCTACCCTGCCCTGACTTTAGCTAGCTGCGTTCTAAGAAGGTGCTTTGTGCTTTTTGCCGATTCCTTCCAGAGCCTCCGGCCAGGGCCGTGCCAAGATTCCCGGACTCACCAGAGTGTGCAGAGGAGAGGGCCCTGGCGCAGGCATGCATCCACAGCAGGGCGAAGGCCTCCACAAACAGCAGGAGGAAGGCCAGGCTGAGCCGCTCCGTGTGCAGAGTCATCAGGAGGAAGGCCAGCAGGGCCAGGGAGATGAGCAAGGCGGCCGAGTAGACGCTGCCCAGCCCATAGGCTGCCACCGTGGCCCTGCAGCTGCCCGGCTCTTCCTCCAGCCGGCTCTTCAGGGACGCCTGCATCCGGCGATACAGCTGGGGGATCAAGGGCTGGGAGCTGGAGGACACAAGGGGGGGCTCTTGGCTGCCCTCCAGAAAGACGGTCACGGGTTTCCACAAAACCAGGAAGAGGCCGCCCATCACCAAGAGGTAGATCCCGCGGGGGAAGGCCTCCAGAGCCAGCCGGGCCCAGGCGTGGCGCTTGATCAGCGTCTCCTCGGCGCCAGAGGTGATGGCCCAGTAACCGGCCAGGACCAGGGCCAGGAGCGGGAACCCCCAGCGCACAAAAAGCACCAGGGCGCAGGGGCTGTTCAGGTTGCCGTAATGGCGCAGCCAGCAGCGGGTGCCCCACACCAGACTGGCCAGCACCCCCAGGCACAGGCCGTAATAGAGGTTCTTGGTCCTCGGTTCCTGCACGCTGGAGAGGGCGCCCAAGATGGGGGCAGTCTGGCAAGCAGGGGTCTCCTCCCGGCACTTCCGGAAAAGCCCCGACAGCCGTGCGCACAGCACCACAGTGCCCAGGGTGGCCAGCAGCTGCCAGCAGAGCAGGGAGCCGTCCAGCCTGCCCTTCCACTGCAGTTTCAGAGCCTCCAGCAGCACCAGGGAGGTGAGCAGAAAGGGCACCACCTGGCCCTCTGCCACCACAAAGCTGTCCGAAAGCATGGCAGCGCAACGCAGGAACAGGATGCCCAGGGACAGACCTGGCCCCGCCCAGAGCCTGGGCTTCAAGCTGAGTCCGTTGAAAGGGGGGCAGAGGCCAGCCGCGTGCAGGGCAGGGGGGCGCCTGGCCCAGCAGTGCCAGAAGAAGCCCAGCTGGGAAGCCGCTGCCCCCCAGGCGGACAGCAGCAAGAGGTCAGGTCTGCCCCCCCTGAGGAGGTGAGCCAGCCCCAGCAGGGCCGCCCCCGCCACCCCCCAGAGCAAGGGGTAGAGGAAGAAGTGGCGGTAGGAGAAGTCCAGGCGAGTGGCCAGTCGGGAGGCCACGTAGCACAGCAGGCAGGAGGAGGTCAAGAGGGCGCAGCCGGCCACCATGCAGCCGGGATGGAAGCGGGCCCAGGACTCGGCACACACGGCCCGGGCCTCTCGCAGGTACTGCTGGAACCGCGTCCGGAGCCCCTCCATCTGCGGCAGCAGCGCCAGAGAGGCCTCCTGGGCCGAGAGGCGCCCGTGCTCCTCCACGGCAGAGCGGAAGAGACGCTGAAGGTGCTGCAGCTTCTCCGCTGGGAGGTCCTGAGCAGCCTCTGCGTAGGAGTGCAGGAAGCGGTCCACCTGCCCGGGTCAAGAGATCGGCTGCTCAGAGCCCCGGAGAGGCTGTTTCAGCCAGGGAGGAGCACTTCACTAAGGGCCTCCCAAGCCTCACCCAAAGCTTTTCACCCTTGCGGCTGCCAGGCCACATCTGCAGTGCACACGGGTTCAGCAACAGCTTCTGTGCTGTGAGGGGCACCTGGAGCGTGAATCCTCTGCTGAGCTCTCTCTGGGGGGGGGGGGGGGGGGGCCTTTGGGCTGCCTTCTTAGCAATAGCATGGAAACTTCTATAGTGCCCCATAGACTTTACAGCATTCTCTGGTTGGGACCGAACTCCTGGCAGTGGGCAGAGTTAGCCTGCCTTCTAAGTCCTGCACCAAGACCTGAAGACCCCACGGGTGGGGAGCCACTCTTACCTGCCTGGCATTGATGTCGTAGGCTGCCAGCTGGGCACGGAGCGAGGAGGCCGTGTCTCCCTCGGTTGCAAAGAGGTCAGCCATCACTTCCCCAATGTTGCTGTACGGCACTGGCACCCCCAACAAGAGAGCCAGGGTGGGCACCAGGTTCACCTGTGGGACCGTCTGGGGCTCCTTAGGAGGAATGGGGAACAAATGACGGGGCGAAGATGGGAAGAGACCTCCTGGATGGCACCCACTTCTTCACCCAGCCTCTCGTCAGGGACCAGCCACCTGGCGCTGCCTGCCGGAGGTGTGGCTGCTGACCATCATGATTCCATCAGGACCACCGGCGCAAGGAATTCTGGGAGCGCCCAAAAGGCTGCAGGTAACCTTGCCCAAGGACACACCCAATGGCAGCTCAGGGCTCGTCCTTCTTCCCAAAGACGTCACCCACCTGGCAGTGCCAGCCCTGTCTTGGCAGGGCCGCTTGTGGCGGCCAGGTGCCCTTCCGCTCACCTCAGGGGGAGGGTCCTGGAAGAGCGGAGCCTTGCTGTACACAAAGAGAGCTGCATCGAGCTCCTCATCGCTGTCTCCCCCGTGGTCCCCGGTCGCGGTCATGCCGTGGTCCCCTGCCACCAGGAGGAGCGTGTCATTTCCCAGGTGGTCAACCAGTGAACTGTCCATCAACAATATAGAACTTAAGCTACAGACTCTTGGCCTGCCCCAGTGCAGCACAGGCCGTTGAAAATAGCCAAGGGCCCTTTTAGAAGCAGCCACACCACAACAGCCCCTGGCTGGATGGTTGTGCCTGTACTGGACGAGGGCAGCCGGTGGAAAAGCTGCCTGCCATTCTGCCAGGCGAGGCGGGGGGGGGAGGGGCAGCCACACTGGGGGAGGGCTCCCTCTCCACTTCCAACTCACCTGAGCATCTCATCCATCTGGGAGAGCTTCTTGGCCATTTCGGGGTGATCTGGTCCGTGCTTGTGACCACAGTGATCCACGCCCAAGAAATGGGCAATAAGTAGATCCCATTCGCCACTGTCCACTGCGGCACAGGAAAGAGGGGATAAAGAGGTCAAAGGTGAAAAGGAGGGGCTGGAAGGAAGGACAGAGGCCGCTCTGAGCCATCTCTCTCCCCCTCCACTGCAGGGCAAAAGCAGCGCATGGATTCAACCAGGCCAGGTGTCAGGGAGAGGAGGGCAGAAGACGAGAGAGGGGAGGGAAAAGAGCTACATCAGGGGTCCCCAACCCTTAGACCGGGCCCTGGGCCCATCAGAAGGGGCTGCGGGAAGCGGGAGGCAAGCACTGTGCTCCACCTGTGCGTGTAGTAGGCAGGGCAACAAGCAGGGCTCCATGTATACGAGCGATAGGTGCCTATGGTACCTGCTGCTTGTGCAAATGGCGCTGTGCACGTGTGCACCTGGAACCATCCCCTCCCCCCCCCCCCCCCCCGGGTCCCCAAAGACAGAAAGGTTGGAGATGGCTGAACTCCATGGCCAGGCAGTCAAGGGCAGCTGAAGCTGGGATTCTCTTTTCCAAAAAACAAACCCTCATGCTTAGGCCCGGGGTACCTGCAGGATCATCTCCTGCCATCCTCCCATCGTCGGGTGCGCTCACACCGAGCGGGCCTCCTCAGGGTGCCGTCAGCCAGACAATGTCGGCTGGCGGTCCCCAGGGGGAGGGCGTTCTCTGCTGGAGCACCGACCCTCTGCAATGGACTGCCCACCAGCCTCAGGACAGGCCCGGACCTCTCCTTCCGCCGCGAATTGAAGGCGTTGCTTTTTCACCAAATGGGCTGAATCCGTAGGAGCGATTTTAAATAATTTTAATTAATTTAAAACTGATTTTAATGTTTATGTAATTTTTTTGTGTTCCTTGTGTAAGCCGCCCTGAGTCCTTCAGGAGAAAGGCAGCATATAAATTATATAAATAAATAAATGCGAGGGAGAATTTCTCCGTTCAAAGGGCAAGAACAGCCAAGGAAGGAGGACCTGTTCTTATTTGTGAAACTGACAGAAAATTGATCGTGGGCTTTGGGGTTATTTGGCCACCGTCTCTTGACTATGTTACAAAAGCGATTAAAAAGCATTTTCTTAGCAAAATCCGGATCACTTCCTAGCTGGAGAGTCCTTCCCCTCTGACTCCGACCTCCCTCATCCCCCAACCTCCCAGGCAGGACCAGGGCCGCTGCTCACCTGTCTGGTACAAATGCTGCAAGATCCCATCGTCCACCGTGTGCAGGTCTTTGACGTTGAAGGAAGGGAAGAAGTGGGCCCGGTGGAAGGCCTGTGGGAAGAGGCCCTCCCAGGTGTCGTCCCCCATGAAGACCACTTTTTTCCCTGAAAGAGGAGGGAGGGGGGGACGT
Organism: Ptyas mucosa; assembly: GCA_012654045.1. NCBI lineage: Eukaryota > Metazoa > Chordata > Lepidosauria > Squamata > Colubridae > Ptyas > Ptyas mucosa. Next base: position 7,503 of record WNWU01019743.1, read on the forward strand.
TGGCAGAAGCCCGAAGGAGGAGCGATCCCAGCAATGGCAACCAGCAGGTGGCAACACAGCCCAAACCCTGGGCATAAAACCTGCTCCTGCTCCACCAGCACTGCCTCCTCCTCCAATTCCAGGAAGCCTCATTCCTGCTCTTTCTCCAAGGGACTCTCTCTCTCTCTCTCTGGAATAGAATGAGCTGGAAGGGACCTTGGAGGTCTTCTAGTCCAGCTCCCTGCTCAGGCAGGAAACCCTATATACCATTCCAGACAAATGGTTGTCCCGTCCAGTGTTTTAAGAAGAGACTGAAATGGTACAGGGTATTGGGTCTGCTCACACCCTGAGTCCAAAGTTTGGGGTAAGGGATCAACAGCTAGATTTCCCAGCCAGGATGAACACCGTTTATGCCCAACAGGCTTTTTGGATTGATACGACTGTGTGGACCACTGAGCCATGCCCAACTCCCAGGATTTCTGAGAAAGGGGCATCTTTTCACTCATGAAACAAAAGCCTGGAAATACATCCTGTTCTCCTTGAGGTGGTGGACAGCAACCCCGTTCCTGACTTTGCATCCAACATCCGTCTGCTCAAAGGCCCTCCAGAGCAGTGGCTTTCAACCTGTGGTCTGTGGACACCCCTCCCCCCTGGGGGATGACATCATCACAGGGGGTTCCGGAAGGCTTGAAGAAATGTTATGATTTGAATCTTAAGTCTTGGGGGGTCCGTGGCCACAAAAGTTGTTTAAAGGGGTCCATGGTGAAACAAAGGTTGAGAACCAGTGACCTAGAACTATCTTCTTGGGTGGGGGGAGGGGAGAGAGGGAGACCACCCCCAAGTCAAATCATGCAGCAACGTACAGGGAGGGATCCCAGAGCGCCAGATAAACGGGCCAAGCATGGAAGAGCCCATTCCAACCACCGACCAAGCCAGCCGATATCGGAAGGTTTTTCCTCGGCTGGTAACGAACAGTGGTGACAACCAAGGTGCATCCCAGAATTGGCTGCCTATGGAGGTTCTCCACCATCATCCAGGTCATAGTTGTTTCCCAAAGGTGCTTTTTCCAAGGGGCAACCGGACTTTCTGGCTTTTGAAGACGTTTCGCTTCTCATCCAAGCAGCTTCAAAGGAAGAGCAGAAAGTCCGGTTGCCCCTTGGAAAAAGCACCTTTGGGAAACAACTATGACCTGGATGAGGGCCTTTGAGGGGGAAAAAAAGTTGGCTGCTGCTACTCCACCGGCAGAGGGGCTTCCAGGCTAGGGAGGGGGAGGGGAAAGGTGGGGGGGGTTGGTTTCCATGCTATCCACCAGCAGCCAAGAGAAAGAGCCCCTCCCGCCCCCGTGAACGGTTTGCAGGCCCCCAGGAAGCAGGAGGGCCGGGCAGCCTCCTCCAAGAGGACTAGCGCCCCGGGCCTCCCTCTTCGCCCGGCCCACCGTTGCTGGCCAGCTGCCAGAGCAGGTTGTCCTCCCGGACGGCGTAGGAGGCGAAGTTGCTGCCGGCGTCGACGAAGGTGGGCAGGGAGCCGGTGGTGAGCGCCTTCAGCCGCTGCATGGTGGTGCTGGGCGGGTCGGCGCGGAAGCGGTAGAGGCGGGCGTGGCGGGGCCTCCGCAGGGCCAGGCGCCGCAGGGCCACCAGCCGCCCCTCGAAGGGCCTGGGCGGGAGAGGCCGGCGGGGGTCGGGCCGGGGCGGCGCCGCGAAGTCGAAGCGCAGCGCGTCGATCAGCACCAGCACCGCCCGCGGGAACCGCGCCGGCAGCCAGCAGGACCCGGAGCCGCCCGGGGAAGGGGAAGGGGAAGGGGAAGGGGGCCGGCCCGGCGGAAGGGCGCAGGCGCTGCGCTGCCCCAGCTCCAGCCGCATCAGCAGGAAGCCGCCCGCGAAGAGCGCCAGCGCCGCGCACGAGAGCAGCGCCGCCCAGGCCACCGGCGCCGCCGCCCGCCGCCCCAGCCCCATCCCGCGCCCTTGGGCCCCGGCAGCCACGCCGGAAGAGGGCGCCGAGGGCGGAAGGGGCCGGGCGGGCGGGCGGAGCGGCCGCGGGGGCGCCCCCTACCGGCTGGAGGAACCAACTGCGGCGGCTCCCAGCTGCTTCCCTAGGAAGAGCCCCCCACCCCACCCCCCAAACGTCCTCCGCCCTCCCCCACCCCTCCGCCCCACGGCTGCCGACACGAGCTCTGCCATCTCCTTTTATTACAACATGATTCAATCCAATCCAAAAATAAACCAGGAATAGTCCGGGGCTCCTTGGGGAGCAGTCCTTGGGGGGAGGGGGAGGGGGTGCTTCTCCAGCCCCATGGCCGTGGCTCCGGCTAGCTGGTGCTCGACTGCTCCAGGTCCATGTAGCTGGCGCTGCTGGGGGGCTGCTGTGCCGACTGGGGAGAGGCCGCAGGGTCCTCCAGGCTTTCGGGGGGCACCTGAGTCTTGTTCAGGGAGGAATAGATGGACATGGCCTGCGAAAGAAGGAAGCAAGGGGGTCGTCACCAAGGAACTGGGGGCTCTGCCCAGGTGGCAGGTCCTCCCTTGGGGGGGGGGCTTGCTGCTCATCCCCCACCTCAAAAGAAAGCCAGTCTGTGAACCCATCAAAAAGCTGGAAAGCATTCAAGCCCCCCTCAATCCTTTGGGGCTCCAAAGTAGCCTCTCTGCCTAGGCCCCACCTAAACCTGGGGTTTTGCTCACCCCATAGGGTCCTTTTCCCATCTATTAGCATTTCCCCATCTCAGTCAAGGTAGGGGTCACCCCATGCCCATACAGAGCCCCCTGGGTGTTGCAACTGCCATCTGGCAGTCACAGCCTCTGCAGCCAAGGAACCCCCCTCCCCTCTCCTCCCCTCCCCAAATATCCCTTCTCCAGCCAGGAGAAGCAAGGCTGCCACTGCCATCTCTAAAGCCTCTGAGGCTGCCAGGGCCTCCGAGACACCTTCTCCAGGGGCCGGGAAACTGGGAAAGCAGCAACTCTTCCCTTCCGAATCCCCACCCCAAAAGAAGGTCCTCACGACGGGGATACAAAAATCAGAAAGACTGGCTCAAGCTGCCTCCCGGCTACAGCCGCCTCGATTTCTAGTGGCCCCCTCCCCCCCCCCACCCAAACAGCAGAAGCAAGCCCCCCCCCCCCGCCGGGCCGGGCGGGCCGGGCCCCCCCCCCCCCCCCCCCCCCCCCCGGGCTCGGTGGTTCTGCAGGGTTTCCCTCCCGCTGCCTTCCCAGAGTATTGGCCTGTGTGGCAGCCTGCAACTCCCAAGCTCCAGACTGACCTGGGTGACCATGCTGGTGACGTCTCCGGTGCTGGTGGGCAGGAGGATGGTGTTGGACTCCTTCGCCAGCTGGGAGAAGGCCTGCACGTACTGCTCAGCCACTGACAGAGAAGCCGCCATGTTGCCATTCTGAAGGAGAACAGGAAGCGTGAGCCAAAGGCAGCTGGGGGGGGGGGGTGAGGGAGGAGAGAGAGAAAGGAGAGAAAGGAGACCCTGAAGCCCCCCGTTTGGCTCTTCCTTTGCCCAAAGCAGGATAACCTCCTGAGTCAACCAATGGGTCCTTCGTCCACTTTTTCATTCCTGCCCAGAGGACAATCAAAGTTGCTGTGCCTCTACGCCCGGTGAATGGAAATGAGCAGAGGGGGGCCTCCAACCTGGCAATACCAAGGCCTCCCCTTTCCCCACCTCCAAGAGTGGTGCTCCCTGAGCCTGGACCCCAGGCCAGCTGAGTTGGGCCGAGTACAACCTCCGTCCCACCCAGGAACCTTCCACCCAGCCCTCCCCATCGCTCTTCTTCAGAGGAAACCTTTGTGCATGGGGGAGGGGGGGGGCGAGGGGGAGGAAGCAGCAGGGAATGAATGAACGAACCTCCTTTATTCTTTCTACAAATAACTCAAGGCACTCAACACACATTCCTCTTCCTATTTTCCCCACAACCACCCTGTCAGGTTAGTTGGTCTGAGAGAGTGGCAGAATTTGAACTCATGGTCTCTAGTTTTCTAGTCTGATACTTAACCACTAGACCAAGCTGTCTCTTTAGAACTCAGGGCCTCCAACATAAGGCAGTCCCCCCCACCTCCCTTCGCCCCTCATGAACTTGGACTCGCCCCCAACAAGCGGCCCCATCCAAGGGTTTGCTTGGAGCCCCCATTCCAGGTGCAAAGGGGCAGCCCCCGACGCAGCCAGCCCCTTCTTCCTCCCTCTTCCCCGCAATCACCTGCTGGGTCAGAGCCATGCTCAGGAGTCCGATGGCCTCGGCCTTGGCTTGGGCCTTCACCAGGATGGCACTGGCATCCCCTGAAAGAGAGAGACAAGCCCAAGGGAGTCTGAGGTGGCCCCGCCCAGGCTGGCTCTCCTCCCAGGTGCCTCCCCCGGCCCCTCAGAGGGCCTTTGGGCTGAGGCCTTCCTGCAGGGGGAGGGGGAAAATAAATTGCAGCTCCTTTCCCCTCCCCAGAGAAGAGTGGGCACAGAGAAGGGGAGGGTGGAGGCCTGGCCTTCCATCAACCAAGCACAGCACTCTTTGTCCAGGCCGCTTGGAAGGAGCCTTTAGCCAGGCCTCCCTTGAGAAGGCCAGGACCTCCAGAGTCTGGGCTGCCCCAAAGACATCTCCTCCTGGGCACCCATCTCCTCAGGGCCCCTGGGCCACCCATGCCAGATATGGGCACCACACATGCAGAGGAAAAGAGCTGTGTTTGGCCCAGCCTCCCTGCAACGAGCCGTTTCTGCGCTCGCCGTACCGGCAGCCTCGTTGATCCGCTCCGTTTTCTCAGCCTCTGAAGCCAGGATCTGGGCCTGCTTCTTCCCCTCGGCCACGTTGATGGCCGATTCTCGAATCCCTTCGGACTCCAAGACGGTGGCCCTCTTGCGCCTCTCGGCCTCCACCTAAAAGCAATGGGGCCTTTTAGTGGGGATCTTCTCGTCTCCCCAGGTCAGGACTACAGGAGTTCAGCTGTTGCTCCTTCTACAAACCCTGAGCCCCAAATCCCATGCTAAGACAGGGCCAAGCTAGGCCAGGGAGGCCCCTCCTTTTGGCACAGATGAGCTGCATCGCCCTCATTCCAGCAACAGCCAGTCAGTTGGTGAAAGGAGACGCATCAGAACGAAGAAAGCCCAGCGCCAGGTGGCAACACGGCCCACCACCTACAAGGGCGGTGCCACCTGGAAAGGCTTTCTCTGCCCAGGAATGCCCGTCTGACCTGCATCTGCATGGACTCTTTCACTCGGGGGGGCACGTGGATGTCCTTGATCTCGTAGCGCAGGCACCGGATGCCCCAGAAGTCCGAGGCCTGGTTGATGGCGTAGACAATGCTGGCATTGAGGGATTCACGCTCCTGGACAGGACAAGGGTGGGGTCAGAGAGCCCAGCAAGGACAGAGCACAAAGACAGCCCTGGACAGCCCATCCTGCCCCCCTCCCCATTAGCTCAGACCCCACCCATGCTATGAGGCAGCCAGAGGGCCATTGGGCAGAGGGAGCATCTCGTTGTGGGCTCTACAATCACCTCCTGGTCCCTCCACCTTCTTCAGGAGTTGCCGAGCGGCCCTTCAGCTTTTGCCTCAACGGCTTTTTGTCAGAGGAGGAGGCTACATTGCTGTCTTCAGCCAAAGACGCCTTGCACTGACAGCCAGGTGCTTAATCTAGATTATTTACATAAAACCCTGGGGAGACAGCCCCTGTGTCAGGTCTGCCTTCTTCAGCATACCTCGCTTAGCTGGCATGCTGCCATAAAATGTGTGTTGGGGGGGAGAGATTGGGGAGCTAGAAGGGGGGAATGACAGGGTGACAGGAACCAGAGGTGTAAATCCAGAACAGACCAGCTGTTCAAGGATGGCCATGAGAATGGAATGCGAAACTCCACCAAAGAGGCACCAAACCTCAAAGCCATTTCCAAAACACTTAATTCAAACATCATTGGACACCGATGGACTGGTGAGGGCCAGGGAAGAGGGAAAAGCATAGGCTTTGAGTGGGAATATCAGATCCGGCTTTGCTTTTGCTGTAACCGCTCTCCTTTAGAAAAGTAAACCTTTTACTTCACAAATAGAGGCGAGGGTCTTTTTTCCTAAATGTCCAAATTGGGACAAGCCAGACACCCTGCTCTTCTCTTGCCCAGTGCAGGGTGGGGGGGGGGGGGTGGGGGGTGTCTTCCTTCTCTTCTGTTGCTTACCCGGAAAACTTTATCCAGGGAGAGCTTGCCCAGCTCGGATCGCATGGTGGTCTGGGCAAGCTGAGTGACGGCATACTCGGGATCCTCCACCCCGTAACTAGCCTAGAGGCATCAGAGGAAAGGAACCGGGAAATAAGTGAACTTCTTCCAGGCCAGGCAGAAGGGCCAGAACCACCAACAACCAAGGAAAAGGCCTTGACTTTCTGAGCCCGATGTAGTCCTGGCCCTAGAAAGGGTCAACTCAAAAGAGATCCTTCTGCTTTCATCTGCCAAACCTCCAAAATCTGGGCAGATTAAAACCATGGAGGAAAAGCAGTTCCGAGAGGCCCCCAGCCCCACTGACTTGAAGAGTCCCAATTATTCTGTTCGGAGCTTCTGCCTGGTACCTTGTAGGGATCCATGATGCGCAGGTAGAGAACCCCGTCGATCTGGAGGGTCACGTTATCTGCAAGGACACAGGAGTTCTTTCAGCGGAAGCCAAGGGAACCTCGATCATCCATAGAGCAAAGCTTTAGGGAAGGCCCAGATGCCGGAAATCAATCCAGCACTTGGACCGCTAATACAAGGCTCTCGCCTCGTCAACCAAAACAAACAGCAACAGCCCCACAGGCATCAAACATCCAAGGAAGTGGGCTAAAGAGCCAGGCTAAGTGGAGTCAAAGCGGATGGGCCTGACCGCTTTCTGCTCTTAGGTTCAGTCCGAGTGCATCTCTGGACACCATCAATGACCCTCTGACTACCCCCAGCTTTCTGCTTTCAAGCTACTTGTCCAAAGGTGCTTTTTCAGAAGGCAACTGGACTTTCTGGTTATTCTTTGAAGACGTTTCGCTTCTCATCTGAGAAGCTTCTTCAGCTCTGACTGGATGGCGGGGAAGGGAAGGATTTATATTCCTTGCAGACAGCTGGTCATTTGCATCCTTTGAGAGCTGTTGAGGGCACCTGGAAGCTGCTTGTCATTCCTAACGGGAGTTTTAAAGTCACGGCATGCTGCCTTGAATCATCGCAATGAGGCAGCCCAGCGTTATTATCGTGGCCCCCATGTTTGGCCAGAGTTTGGGCGGCTCATCCTTGAACACTTCAGGGTTTAGGCTCCAGCAGGGATTATGAAGCCAGACTGCTGGCCCCCAACTGGCAACTGCAGGCAGCCAATCCAATCAAGGCCGCCTCAACTCCTTTGGGCTCATCTCTGAATGGTCGATGGGCCCCCCATGCAGCCCCACTCCCCCAGCCAGGCCACCTCACCGTGAGTAATAGCCGACTGCTCTGGCACGTTGATGACAATTTCCTTGAGGCTCTGGACGTAGCGGATGCGGTCTAGGAGCGGGATGAGGAAATTCAGTCCCTAGCAAGGATCAGCAAAGGACAAGAATCATCCTTTTCTCTCCACAAAATCATCTCTGACTGCCCAACAATCACAGCATCCCAAGCTTGGCGGGACCAAGACAAATGGCCGTCCAAGCTCTACTGGAACACCTTATGGTGAAACAGCCACCACCAAGGTCATCTAGTCCAACCCCCTGTAATACGCCGCAAAACCAAACGGACCATCCTTAAAGAGGGCCCTGTCTGGACTCTCCTCAAAACCCTCAGCAGCTGCAGCCAGGCAAGAGTTGCTTCCCATCCTCTTCCCTCCCCAAGGCTGGGCTAGGCTCGTCCTCTCCCCCCTGAAGTGGACGATCTGAGAAAGCTGAGCTTAGACGGGCACGTTCATTCCCCACGCAACTCACACTCACAAGCGTTGCGGTGGCAGCCGGCTCTCTCTGGCGAACTGAGCCATGCCCGGCGTTTTTTAGGAACACGCTCAAGTCCGTAGGCGGCCCATCGCCACCACCCTTAACTGACAATTGTACAGCCAGCTCCACGTTTTTCTGGGCACGTGGGAGGAAAGGTAATACGGGTAGTCCTCGACTTACAACGGTTCGTTTAGTGATCGTTTGAAGTTACAACGGCATTGAAAAAAAATCGACTTATGACCATTTTTCACCCTTAGGACTGTTGAAGCATCCCCATAGTCATGTGACTTACATTCGTATACTGGGTAACTGACTCATCTTTATGACGGTCGCAGTGTCCCAGAGTCACGTGAGCCCTTTTACAAGCTTCAGACAAACAAAATCAATGGGGATCCCGGATTCACTTAACAACCATGTTACTAACTTAACAGCTGCAGTGATTCACTTAACAACTGTGGCAAGAAAGGTCATAAAACAGGGCAAAGCTCACTTAACAAATTTCTCACTTAACATAAAGTTTGGACTCCGTTGTGGTTGTAAGTCAAGGACTACCTGTAAGAAGACAGCAAGCAGGGGAGGAAGTGGCATGCAACCTCTGACCATGGAAGAGGAAAGCAGGAAGGCTGCTGTGAGCCCAAGCTCTGCTAAGCAGCCCCTTGGGGTGGGACTCCTGCCTAGAGGACTCAGCCGGGGTGCTCACAACAGAGGGCGGCGCTTCCCCCATCCCAGTTCCGGGGGGGGGGGGGGGGGCCCCAACAAGTCAGGAAGGCTGCTGATGGGGCAGGTAACCACAGCTTGGCAGCAACCCTGCAGAGAGAACATCTAATCCCAACCAGAGCAAGGAGGCTTGGAGGGAGGCAAAGACTGGCTGCCCCTTGACAGACCTGCTTGCTTTAAGGCGTGGGTCGGCAGCCTGTGGCTCTTTCATCCCCCTGCTGTGGCTCCCTGTTGGCTGAACTCACCACTGGCTGGCCCCGCCCCTCGCCCTCTCTTCCCAGTCACTCCTCGTCTGCCCTGAGAAGGTAAGGGTGACAGTGGCGGATGGAGACTCGCTCCATATTCCAGAGCGGGAGAGAAGCGGCCCTGTACTTGCCTCTTCTTCCGGCCCTTGTTGGTGTTGTGCGCACCTCAGTTGCTTGGGGAGACGTGCAACTTGTTTTCATCCCGAGACACTGGCCCGGCCCGGCTGCAGCCAACGCCGCTGCTCTTGGCACCTCCATAGCCTGTCCGCTGCTCTCACAGCAGTTAAATTTAACGCGCTTCACAATGGGGGAGACGGCATCCCCTCCTCCTCCTGGAGCCCATTACGATGCAGAGCATCAGCCACAGCCAGGCCGGGCCAGTGTGACTGGGAGGGGAGGGCAAGGAGTGACGGGGAGGGCAAAGGGCAGGGCCAGCCAGTGATGGGTTCAGCCGACAGGGAGCTACAGCACGGGAATGAAAGAGCTGCATTTTTCTGGGAACCTGAAATGTCTCTTGATTTAAATCATATGGAAAAAAGCACCCAAAGAAGAAGAAGGAACATCAGCAAACAAAAAACAACAACCCAACCCTCACCTGTTTTGGAGAACGGTTCAAGAGGGAACACACACACACAAACACAGGAGGGAGGGAGAGAGATGAGTAAGAGAGAGATGAGACAAAGAGAAAGGGGGGGGGGAGACAGACATAGACAGAGAGGGAGGGAGAGACTTGTTTCCCCACAGAAAAGAAAACACGGGGAGCCACAAAACCTGGGGGGGGGGGTCATGTGACTGGGGGGGAGTGAGTGAGGTTGAGTTGGGCGGGGCAACCCTGGTTTTGAGGCTCCCGGTGTTTCCTTTTCTGTGGGAAACGGATCCAAGGGGCTCTTTGAGTGTCTTAAGGCGGCAGGCCGCTGCTTTAAGGACCGAGGATTAAAATTGTATTTTCGCGGCTGCCTCAATTTACAGGGCTTAGCAGGGCAGAGTCAACCCACAGCAGCGGCCCATCGGCGGGGAAGGGGAAAAGCGCCACTGACGGTCTCCCAGCACCAGCGATCCCCTCCTTGGACCTAAAGGGACCCGGGCGGCCTCTCCGCAGCCCACCGACGGTGGGGGGGGGGGGGGGGCTCAGCACCGGGTCGCTGGAGACGCGGCCGGGGTTCGGAACGGACAGAGATCCTCGGGCGGAGCCGGATGCCGCTTCGCCCCCTCCCCGGGCGGCCGTGGCGACGGAGCCCGACTAGATGCCCCCCCCGGGTACCCCCGCGGCTCTTACCGGCTCGAGAATGCGGTGGAAGCGGCCCATGCGCTCCACCACCCAGGCCTCCTGCTGCGGCACGAAGAGCACCACCGTGTTCATGGGGAGGCCCGAGGCGCTCCTCCGCGCCGTCCCGGGACCCGCCCGCCGGGCGCCCTGCAAGACCACCAGGGAGAGGCTGGGGGCGCTGAGGGGCTGGGACAGAGCCCCGCCCCCGCAGCGCCGGCCCCGCCCCTCGCCCCCCGCCCCGCAGCGCCCCGCACCTCCCGCAGCAGCAGCAGCCGCCACGCCCGCCCTCCGGAGACCCCGCGCGCCGCCCGCAGCGCCAGCATCGCGCCTCCCGCCCAGCGCCGGTCCGCCGCTCCAAGGCCTCCCCCGCGCTTCCGCTTCCGGGAAGAAAGCCCGGCCGGGCGTCGGACCACCCCTTCCGGTTTCGTAGCCAATGGGGCGACGACCGCTCGGTTCCCACTCGTCACGCTCCCGGGGGGGGAAACCGTTCCGCGCAGCCCCCGGTTCCACGGCGTTAAACGGCCCGGCCACTCTCCGGGCGTAGGTCACGAGAGGGTCGCCGCCCCAGATATTTCCGCCCCTTCCGCATCCCAGGCTCGCCACCGCCGCCTTCTCGTTTGCTGCGCCCGTCGGAGCGCCCAGAGCGAGCGAAGGGAGCTTCCCTTGAGGGAGGACCAATGGGGGTGGGGGAGGGGTGGCCACGTTCCCGGTTTTCATGCAGGCGAAAGTCAAAACTGGCTCATTCCGGGGAAGGCCTCTTGCCCCGCAGGGCCTCCGGGCAGGGAAAACGAGGCTTCCATGCACCGGATCTACAGGCCGGAGCCCTTCAGGCTTTTCTCCCGTTAAATAAAGCATACGTGTGAGGTTGGCCTTCCTTCCCCCACCCCCCCTTTGCCCTTTTGGTAGATGCTTGCAAGCGTTCCCACAGCCCTCCTTTAAACCCACATTGATCACTCAGAAGAAACCCCCTCCCCCGAATGCACGTGAAGCAACAGCACTTAAAAGTCTTATTGGCAGCTTCATGATGCTTTGCAACCCTCTAAGCCAGTGGATTCTGGGAGTTGAAGTCCACCCATCTTCAAGCTACCAAGGTTGAGAAACACTGCTCTAAGCGGTGTAGAGACAGCATGTTGCTTCCCACAATCCAGGTCCTCGTTTTACTGACTTTGGAAGGAAGGTGGAGCTGACCTTGAGCCGGTCAGGATCAAACCTCTGACAGTGAGCAGTGTGTTAGCTTGCAACATTGCATTCTAACCACTGCGTCACCAAGGCTCTTGTAAATTGCCCCAAGTGCTGTAAGGTTTTCCTGGGCTTAACTAACTTTGGCTGTCATCACAGCAACTTCCTGAGGTCTCCAGGGGAATAGCAGTAGTACTGTCTTAGACTTATACACCACTTCACAGTGCTTTACAGCCCTCCCTGAGCAGTTTAGAGTCCAGATGTTGCCTCCCATAATCTGGGTCCTTTTACCAACCTTAGAAGGATGGAAGGCTGAGTCAACCTTGAGCTGGTCAGGATTGAACTGCTGGCAGTGGGACTGCAGAGTTAGCCTGCAATACTGCATTTTAACACTGCCAGAACAAAATATGTCTTTCTCTCCAACTGCTTCTCACCTGGGGAATTGCACACTTTGATGCAGCACAGCAAGAAGCCTCCAGAGTTTGGGGGGTGGGGGGAGTGAGACAAATCATCCAGCTGCAAATCTTATTGCATGGCATTGTTGTTCCCACACTAGCCACTCTGGCCCAACTCCTCCTGTTGTAGAGAATGAGGCCAACAAGAGTGTTAATTGTTCAGTAAATCTGTCATGTGTCAGTTGCCACTGTCCTCCAATTGAAATGTGTCCCCCCCCCCCCCAAAAAAAATCAGGTCACCCAACAGCCCCAACCTGCTCAACTGTCTCATTTCAGGCCCCCTCCCCCATTCAGTGGGGTCAGACCCTCTTGAAAATATCAAGGCAGACAAACACTTTTTCCAAACACACATTTATAGATTTTTTTTTGTTCCAAAAAAAAGGAAAGGGAAGAGAGAAAGTATTCCGTACATTTCTGCCTGTCTCTCTTTCTTTCCTTTTAAATATAAATATTTTCAAGTCTCTGTAATTGTAGCCCCTTTCATCACACCTGCTCCCTCTTGAGAGAACAATGTAGGAGATGCAACCCAAACCAAAATGATACCAGGGGAAAATAATGCTTGGGGGGACAGGGAGCAGAACTGTCCCCCAAAAGAGGTCTGGGCTTCACAGCAAGGCTTCCTGTCTTCTAAACTGGTGCAGCTCAAACTGGGACAGACTCAAAGCTATCCATGGACCCCTCAAACAGCTCCTCCTGCCTTACCATCTTCAGCTTGGTTGATGCCCTCAGCAGAAGGACCCACAGGGGTGGTGATAGTTCAGGTCGCAGACAAAGCAAAAACTTACACTGATTCACAAACCCTGCCTCATACCTCCAAAGATCAACTGTCTGAATTCTCTTTTGGTCACACACAATGTGTGGACCAGAGCTGGGGACTGAGAGGCCAGCATGAGCCTCCCTAGGGCCTGGTCTTGTACAGCTGGTCCAGGGGAGGAGGAGGAGGAGGAAAGGGAGCCTGAAGCAGCAGCCGGGAGGAAAGACACCCCCACTTCTGGGAGAGTTACAGCTTTCATGGCTTCCTTGGAAAGGGGAGCAGTTACGCTTGATCTGCTCCCCCTGCAGTGCTGCCTTCAGCTCCCTTCCCCTAAGCTAGCTTGGATGGGCTCTAAAGCTTCTCCTGCCCGGTGATCCAGCCTGATCCCTAAAAAAGAGCACCTCCCCCGCGAAGTCCCTGGAGGAAAAGGCTACCTCCCAGTTCTGTACATGCTTCTGAATGGCCCAAACGCCTCTGCACCCTGCCCGCCTACCAAAGCCAGCAGGAGCCCATCCCTCACGGCAACACCTGCACCCTTCCGCTCCCCTTCTCCCCAGCCTCCTGCACAGAATTGTACCAGCCACCAGAACACGAGAGATTGAGATGTGCTGCATTTGTAATCCTGGCTGGGCTGGATCCAATGAGTAAAACGCCACCCTGGGCCAGGCATGGCTCCGAGCGGCAACCGACCGCTGCAGGGAAGCATCTGCAGCCCCCTGCCCCTCCTCGGCTTCGGCAAAGTGCTGCTCTCCCGCTCCCTCCTTCAAGCCCGGGGGGAGTAGCAGGGGTTGCGCGGCAGTTCCGTGAAAGACTTCAGCTCATAAGGGATCCCAGAGTCCATCTCAATTGACTTGCGCGAGAAGAGCAGCCGGATGTTGTCATGCAGGTAGATCTTCCCTGACTTTGAACTGTGGAACCTGGGAAGGGAAGCAGGAGGCTCTTCACAGGGGGCCTAGGGTTGGGAGATCAAAGTCTGCTGCTCCGGAAGGCCAGGGGGGCCGTCTGGGAACCAAGGCACCTTTGCCTGCAATGGGGGGGGGGGGGGGGGGAAGCAGCCAGCACAATCTCCTAAGGCCCTAAGAAGACGCTCGTCATTCTGAACCACAATTAATCCCGCTTCTTTGGAGATAACGCAATTGGCTGGTTTATGCAACGCTGAGGCCAGACTCAGAAAGGAAAAAAACAGAGCAGGTTTGGCCAAGGGATGGAATGTCCCTTCCTCTTTGGGCCCACTCTGCTCGGGGCAGCAGAAGAGGCCAATTCTCCCAGACTGGACTTCTCCCCTTTACCAACCAGGTCTCTGAGCTGATCCCTCACAAGGAGACCCAAGTGAGCCAAGCCCCCACCCCCACCCCATCCCGGCTGCTTCGTCATGCCACAGTCCCTGAGCCCAACAAGTGTGGTTCAGGCTAATTTTATTTATTTGTTTATTCATGAAATTTTATTTGTTGCCACTCTCGTATCCAACGACTCCTGAGTGGCTTGTTCCAAAATGTGCTAAACCACATCCAAAATAAGTGCAACAACCAGCTCAGGTGTGGCGCAGATCTTTGTGCAGCTGCAAAGGAGCCCAAAATCAGTCAAACGGCACTGAACCTCTGTGCAAATGGAGGTTGACTCCCTGCTGGTGTTCGAACCGACCTCTGAAGGCAGCTGCACCAACCCAGAAGAGGTGCTGATATAGGGCTAAATTTGGCCCCTCTCTCTGCCTCTTGCCTCCCCCCACTCCAGCCCAAATCTAGGAGAGGATCTGGGGTGTTTTCCTGGTGGCCAGCAGCGGTGGGGTGGGAGAGTGAAGCAAATCCAGTGGAATCCACCAATCCCTCCCTCCCTCTCTCAGCAACTAAGGAGGCTAAGGAGGCTGCCGTTGCAGCCTTGTGCCCCAGGCGAGAGCAGTGACTGCTGCTGGGCAGCGGGGAGGCCGTGAGGAAGAGCCCAGAGGCTCAGGCCCTGCTCTCCTGCGCCCCCCCCCCCAGCTCCCCTGCCCTCACCTCAGGTGCATCAGGTAGCAGAGGACCCGCTTGGGCTGCCCTGCAAGATCCGAGACGGAGGCCTCCCCCTCGCCCACCGGCACCAGGAAGATGCGATGGCGCAGGAAGGTGACATGGTTGGCAGGCATGTCGTGGAAGTCGTAGGTCACCAGGAACATCTTGACCACCGTCTTATTGGGGTTGAATAAGGTCTGAAACGGGAGGGGAGTCAGTGGGGGGGGAGGGAGGGAGGGAAAGCCAGAAGCTGCTGGCGGGCGTTGCAGACAGAGGAAGGTCAGGAGGGGGGCTATTCGCCCAGGCTCCCCCGCCATGCCTTCTGTCCCCCCCCACTCCCTCTGCTCTGGGGCAGGAGATGAGGGGGAGGGAGAAGAGAGCCAGGCTGTCTCCAGCTCCCAGGCTACTCCCCAGAAGTCAGAGTCCCCTCCATTCCTCTCGCCACCACTCACCACTTGGATGGTGCCCGTTCTGGGGATGCTGTACCCCTTCTTTCCCAAGGCTTCCAAGTCAATGACTCCCTGCAACACAAAGGTGGCACCAGAGCAATGTCAAACAAGGGGGGAACGTGGCTGGTTGCCAGGTGAAATTCATTTGGGGAGCCTCTCACTGGTAGAATCGAGGGGCCGGGAGGAAGAGGGGAGCCCCTACAGCAGAGTGGCTTCCCTGGGCTAGCCCCCAGCACAGCCCCTTCCCTCAAAGGAGGGCAGGAGAGGCCACTGTCGGCTTACCAGAAACGGGGAGGGGGCGTTGTGCTCGGCTATGTCGAAGTAGGTGACCTCCACAGGCAGGGTGGCGTGCTGCGGGCAGTAGGATCCACTGGCCCCGATCTCTGCGGTGAAGCCTCCGATCCGGCCGGAGGGCGGGAAACGCCCCTTCAGCATCGACTCCTGCCAGGAGGGAGGGAGGGGAGGGGCATTCTCAGGAGAGGGGGGCTTGACCAGGACATGCCCCCCCATGTCCCAATGAGGACCGAGCCTTTCTCAGCTCAGCCCCCTCAGTAGAAAGGAGGCAGCCACCCCACAGCTTCACATTCACGGGGGACATTAATGGCCCCACAGGTGAGTGGCGGGTCAGGCCTCCCCAGCTCCACGGTTACCTCAAAATTCCCCAGAAGGGCGTGGCTGGTGGAGGTGGTGGGGGGCCGCCTGCCCACGAGAGCCCTTCCGGGGCTGCTGCGCAGCTGCCTCCTCCTGCTTGGGGCAGAAGGGAAGTTTCACTCCAGGGGGGCCTCCTCCAGCCCCTCTTGACCCCTGCTGGGTGTGGGGTGCTGGGGGGAGAGATGGCCTGGGACTCGGCCACATGTGTAGCCTTGGGGAACTCCGTGGACAGGCCCCGTGGCCGTCCCACCGGGCTGCATGGTTTGGAGGCTGCTGTGGGCTCCCTGTATCAAAAGGGGGGAGGAGGGGGGGAACTCACGGTTTGAGGTGCAGCCCTGTTTTCAACGGAGAAGTGCCAGTCCTGCCGCTTGCAGAGCCCTGCACCAGAGACCGAAAGGGGAGGTCAGATCCACACAAGCCCCCTGCCTCCAATCCAGGACCCCCTCCGGAGCAAATTGCCCTCCTCCTGGGAGCAGCCGTTTAGAGGCGAGGAAGAGAGAGAGAGCCCACACAGCATTTCGCACGGGCCACCCCTTGGAAGCCAGTCAAGCACTAGGAAGGAGGCTGCTTTTAAAGCAGAAGGCAGCCCTGTCCGCCCGCCCGCCTGCCCACCCAGCCTTCTAGCAGCAGCCGCCGCCGATGGACAGGCCTCACAGCTGCTCTGATGGAAGCCCAGTTCAGTTAAACCAGTTTCTCTCAACCTCAGCCACTTGAAGGCTCTTGAACTTACTCCCAGAATTCCTTGGCCCACCTGTTGGTTTGGAAATTCAAGCAGCCCAGGTCGAGAAATGCTGAATTACCTTCCCCAGGAGCAAATAGCCCCCCCCCCAAGGTCTTTGGGACATCTGACACTTCTCCTCTTCCCACAGCAGGGCTGGCTCAGGAGAGCCACTAGGAAGCCGCGGAGAAGAGGAATAGGCTTTGGAGCTGCTTGAGTGGGAACCTCAACCCAGGCGTCTCTTTGTAACAGAGCACCCACTGCAGTCTTGGCTGCTTGTCAGGCTCAAAAGACCAGGCCCAAACATGAAGGTTCAGTGAAACGGATTTATTGCTAAAGCCCCTGCATAGGAATCTTCTCAACGAAGGGTCGGCGTGAGATTCAGTGGCGGTTGGACTGAGCCTGCTTGTGACTACGTAGGGATTCCAGGCGGATTCCTCTTTTCACTCCGGCCCCAGGAGTGGGCTCTGCCGCTCCTTCCCCTACACGGGCTATTCTGGGGCATCCTCCCAAACATCACCCAAACTGGGTATTCAGTAACCTGAGCACTGGTGACACCCAGGGACGGGAGCGCAGCTACCAAGCAGCTTCTGGCTGCTTTTAGCCTATAAAGCCGTCTCTTGGCACCTGTTATCTTCAGGGCCACATTCTGAGCCAGAACTGTTCTGGGAAAAGCAGTCAGGGGTCCCCACCATGAGGAGGCGAGAGGCCAAAGATAAAAGATGCCAGTCCTCCACTAACTCCACCAGTGCAGTTATGTCTCTCTCTCCCTAAAACAGAGCCCTTCCATTACAATTTTTTTTCTACTATACATTGATTGATTGATTGATTGATTGATTGATTGATATACCACCCTTCTCCCGAAGGACTCAGGGCGATGAACAGATTAAGATTTCATATACTAACTATATATATCTGGATGCATTTATCTATATATGTATGTATGTATATATATATATATATATATATATATATATATATATATATATATATATATATATATGGCATTACTAATAGCACAACAGAAAGTGACCCAGTACTTCTAGCATGCTAAGCATGTGCCAAAATGAAACAATGAAATATGTGTGTGTGTGTATCTGCTAAGACCTTGGCATAGAATTTAGGTGTTTATGCTAGCCCTGCTTGTTGAGACAGAAAGGTCTTCAGGGCATGTCGGAAAGTGCGAAGATCTGGAATTATTCATATTCCAGGGGGTATTTTGTTCCAAAGAGTAGGTGCCCCCACAGAGAAGGCTCTCTCCCTTGGAACTACTAGACAACATTGTTTTAATGATGGTACTATGAGTAGCCCTACTCTGTGAGAGCGTATTGGTTGGTGGGAGATTATCGGTTGCAGTAGGTGGTCTCGTAAGTACTCAGGTCCTAAGCCATGGAGCACTTTAAAGGTAAGAACCAACACCTTGAAGCGCACTCAGAAGGCCACCAGAAGCCAGTGCAGCTCGCGTAGAAGAGGTGTTACATGTGAGCGCCATGTTGCTCCCATAATTACTCGTGCGGCCGCATTCTGGACCAGTTGAAGCTTCCGGGTACACTTCAAGGGGAGCCCCATGTAGAGAGCATTGCAGTAGTCAAGTCGGGAAATGACGAGGGCTTGAGTGACTGTGTGTAAGGAGTCCCGGTCTAGAAAGGGACGCAATTGGCGAATCAGGCGAACCTGATAGAAAGCTCCTCTGGCCACGGCTGTTATATGATCTTCTAAAGACAGTCGTGCATCCAGGAGGATGCCTAAATTGTGAGCTTTCTCTGCAGGGGTCAATGACTCGTCCCCAATAGTTAGTGATGGAACTAACTGGCTGTACCGGGACGCCGGCAGCCACAGCCAATCAGTCTTGGAAGGTTTGAGTCAAAGCCTGTTTCTCCCCATCCAGACCCGTACGGCCTCAAGGCACCGGGACATCACTTCAAGGGCATCATTGGGGTGGTTTGGGGTGGTTTGTGGTGGAGATGTACAGCTGAGTGTCATCAGCGTACAAATGACACCGCACCCCAAAACCACGGATGATCTCCCCCAACGGCTTCACATAAATGTTGAACAGGAGAGGCAAGAGGACCGACCCCTGTGGCACCACGCAAGTAAGGGGCCTCGAGGTCGATCTCTGTCCACCTGTCAACACTGACTGCGTCCTGTCAGAGAGGTAGGACGAGAACCACCGTAATATGGTGCCTCCCACTCCCAGCGCCTCCAACCGGTGCAGCATGACACCATAATCAATGGTATCAAAAGCCGCTGAGAGATCTAATAGGACCAGGATAAACTTTAAAGTTCCTATTTTTTAATTTGCACTTTTTAATTGCAGAGGTGTGTGTTAACAGCCAATTAGATTGCAGTGGGGTAGAAATGCAGTAGATCTGGAAACAGAAGGCCAGGCCTTCTCCTGCATCTTGGATAAAGCGGAAGGCCTGCCCCACTCAGGAGAGAACCCAGAGATTCACCCCACGCAGAGGGGGAGAAAGAGCAGAGAGGCAGGGTGAAATGGAGCTGGGGGGAAGGGGGGCTTCCTTTCCTTCCAGGCCTGAAGGAGAGACATCTAGCACACGAGTCCTCCCACGCGTGTGCGCACGTGCAGCTGTTTGCGCAAACATCACATGTGCACCCACCACTTGCACAAATGGAGTTATGCTGCTCATGTGGGGGCTTTGCCCCTCGCACAGAACCATCCCCTCCGACCCCCCTCCGCTGGTTCTCCCAAGCCGGAAAGGTTGGGACCGCTGACCTAGCAGGATTCACCCAAAGACTGGGAAAGCCCAGGAGCTTCTGCCGCTGACAGATGCTGGGTGCAATGAGCATGCCGGGAGTGGGACAGCCCTTTTCAGCTCTAAGGGAGGCTTCTTGGCAGGACGACAGGGTGTGCCAGAGCTCGGAGCTCTGCCACCTTGGACACCGCAGAAAAGCAGTTCTTTGCCCAGAGCCCAGCTCCTCACCCAGCCCTCTTTGGGGACAGATGTACTGGGGGCCCTTTCTGGCCCCAGTTCCTTACCTTGGCTGTGGGAAGCAGATGGTTCCAGAAGGGAGCGCCCTTGGCATCGGTGCTGCGGCAGGAGGCTGGCACGGTGGGAGAATGCAGGGCCCTCTTTTTGCGTGCTGGTAGAAGGCTCTCTTCCTCCAGACCGCTGGCTGCCCTCCCTTCAACTGAGGGCAGCAGCTTCCTCTTGGCCGGGCAGCTGGCAGGGCCGCCTCCCGAGAGCTGGCTGCTGGAGCAGGGCGTCTTCTCGGCCGAGCAGAGCCCGTTGGCGCTGAGGCTGGGGGCCTCGGGTGGAGTGTTGGGTGCCTCGGCCTCCAGGGACGGCTGCCCTGGCGGGGGGGGATGGGGGTGCA
Source organism: Ptyas mucosa (assembly GCA_012654045.1). NCBI lineage: Eukaryota > Metazoa > Chordata > Lepidosauria > Squamata > Colubridae > Ptyas > Ptyas mucosa. Next base: position 27,102 of record WNWU01019743.1, read on the forward strand.
GGGCTGTGCAAATCGTGATCGTGTGGGAAACGGGCCCCCCCGTTCTCTTCTGGCCTGGAGTCCATGGCGGGCTGCTCCCCCCACAAGACAGGGGCCGAGTCTCTCGTGTGCAAAGTGGTGCAGAGCCTGCCAGGCAGCGGCAGGGCCGCCCCCCGGCCCTCGGCAGCTCTGGGCTCCTGGCCTCCACGCTGGCCGGGACTGACCTCCTGCCGATGCTCTACGACTCGCAGGCCGCTATGGGAGAAGTGCTGGGCGGCGCCCCCCAGGGCCAGCCCGTCCACCAAGAGCCCGTCCTCGATGGCCTCCTCCTCCGTCCCCCAGTGGTCCCTCTTGGCATCCCACTCGCCACCCTCGGCCACCCACCGGGGCTCCGGGCAGGCCCGCTTGATGGGCTGCCGTCGGGGGCCCCTCTGCTGCGGAAGGGCAGAGCCGCTGCCCCGAGGAGAAAAGATGGAGACCTGGTAGACCTTCTGGCTGCCCAGCTCTGGTGGACTGCAGCCCATCTGGAGGCCATGATGCTTCCAGGGCGGCTGCTGCTGCTGCTCCTCTTCCTCCTCCTCCTCCTCCTCTTCCTGCTGCTGCTGCTCCTGGCTCAGGCCTGTGATCTGCTCGCGGGGGAGTCCAGGCTCAGCACTGAGGTGCCTCATGGGGCTGAGGGGGAGGACAGGCGCTAAAGTGCCGCGTGGTCAGGGCGTCTGGCCGAGTCCCCTGCTAGGAAGTGGGCTGCACAGCCACATCTGAAAGGACAGGGAGGGCGGGGTTGAGCAATCCCCCTCCCCCCCCAAGGCTGCCTCTCCAGGCCTCAAGCAGGAGCCCCCGCACCGGCCCCCCAAGGGGCAGCCCCAGACCCAGGGATTTCTCCTCCAGGCAGCCTCTCTCAGCTGCAGGCTGCTGCACCCCTGGGAGCCAATTCTGGGGCCTTGTGAGCCAAATCAGATGTGTGTGTGCGCGTGCCTTCCTTCTTCAAGTGCTCAGGAGCCGAGGAGCCAAGGCCTTCCTGACCCTCCAGCCCCATTGCAAGGTCTACAGCGCTTGCACTGCCCACTCACCCCACTGCACGGGGTCCCGTCCCCTGGCCGGCGTGTTCTCCTGCTGCAGCAGCCGACGGTGACTGGTGAAGTTGGCTGGGGACACCTGCCACCCTGGCACTCCCCAGAAGCGGCGCGGCTGCCGGGGGATGGCTCCCACCATCACGGGCTCCGGCTCGGTTCTGTACGCAGACCACCACAATGTCCCCGCCAGGCCAACGAAGCAACTGGGCAGCAGCCCTGGGGAGACAGAGGAGCGAAAGGCCGCCTGTAACCTCCTCAGGAAGAAGGGAGGGGGGATCCAGGTGTGGAAGCCAGAGGCCCCTCCTGGCACAAAAGGGAGGAAGAGAAGAAGTGGGGTCTCTGGACCTCCTTAATGAGGAGGGGGCGACCGGGGACTTTTCAAAGGAGAAAACGATTCTCTGGTCAATCCACAAATGTGTCCACGAAAATCCACCTGTGGCTTCAGCAATGAAGGATTTCTTCAAGGGGGGGGGGGGGGGGGGGATTTTAGATTTAAAATGGTGGCTTATGCTTCACCTGGGAAACATCCAAATTGCCCACAGAAAAGCCAAACGGGTCTGGTCTCCCTCAGGACTTTCCCAACTTCAACATGGCTGGCTGGCTGGCTGGGGAATTCTGGAAGTCCACCTTAAAGTTGCCAAGTTTGGAGACTACTGATTTAAATGCCAAGGTCCTCCGTCCCCCTCCCCCCTCCCCCACTGGCCTCATCATCCCTGCAAGGACCGAGGGAGGAGAGCCAGGCTAGCACCCCTTCTCCTCTGGGTGGGCTCTCTTCTAATTGCAAACCCCCCCCCCAATAAAAACACCCTCCCCCCACACACACAAGGGTTTGTCCAGACAACCCCATCAGAATCAAGGACCGGCAGCTTCAAAGCCCCATGGGCATGGGCATGGGCACAAACTGGCAGCCAGCTGCACCAGCCAGGAGCCGACTTCCCACAAGAGAGGTTGGCAGGGGGCCTGTGGCTGGAGGGGGGAGAGCGGAAGCCCCACCGGAGTCAAGGCCCTCTCCTCCCCAGCTTTGACAGCAGGATTACTGCAAGTCGGGGTGGGGGTGGTGTCAAAGCAGTAGCCGCAAAAGAGCCAGAGCAGAAAGTGTCTGTGGAAGGAGAGAAGCCCCCTCCTGCCATGTACCAGAACAAGGAAGGCAAGCCACAGGCAGCCTTGGCCCCACAGCACCCCAGGACAGAAGGGGTCCCCTTGGAGCACAGTCCTCCAACCTCCTCCCCCTGCAGAGGCTCATGCCAGCCGCAAAAGGGCGTGGGGAAGCAGGTGCTCAGACTGCGCTGGAAGAGGGGGGAGCAGTGGGGGGGCTGCAGGAAACAAGGAGGGCAAGGGGAGCCACAGAGATGGGGGGGGGAGGGAAGGGGCACCTTGTTGCAGAGCAGGGAAAGGCAGGCGCCCTGCAAAGGGGACCCTGGCAGCAGCCCCGCCCCAGCCTCAAGCCACCCCAGGGAGGCCTCACCTGGACCCGATTCAACCTCCAGGACATGGGCTCCTTTGGCCAGGATTAGACACAGCAAGCAGTGTTGATGGGTTTTGCTGCAAAGTTTCCTTAAGACCCCCTCTCACCTTGGGGGTGAGCTGGAACGGCGGGTCCAACCCCCACCACTGTCCCACCCCAAGAGGGGAGGGGAATGAGAAGAGCTCAGAGACTCCCTGGAAAGGGGCTTTTCGGCAGGGGTCCTGGGGCCATCTGGCTTTGGGCCAAAGCAAGCCCCCCAAAGGTGCAGCCCACCCGCTTTCAAAGGGGAGCGAGAGAGGAGGGGGTTCTTACAAAAGCCCTGGCTGTGCCTGAACTCCAGAAGCACCCCCACCCCCACCCTCGCATAGTCCCCAGCTAAAGAACCCTGGTCTGCAAAGCTCTTTGGGGAACCTGAGGCCCAAAGGCCAGGCCCTGCAGCCAACCCATCTGGAAAAACGGGTGTGTGTGTGGGGGGGGTGTCCGCTCCTCCAGAACAGGGCTCTCCAAACTTGGCCACTTTAAGACTTGTGGACTCCAACTCCCAGAATTCCTCAGCCACCTATGGACCAGGTTGAGGCATTCTGGCAGTTGAAGTCCACAAATCTCTACATTGACAACCCTGCTCTAGGCCAACCTGGGGGACCACAAGCAAACCACCATCAATGCCAGCCAGTTTTCCAACATGGGAGCCACAGGGCAACCAGAGCTGCTGCCAGGGGTCTGAGCATCTTCCAGCACAGGGGCTCTTGCCTTCAGGGGTCCTTGCCCCAGGCAAGAGCCTGCCTGGCTCCCCCCCTCCCACCCAAAGTTACCCAGGCCAGCTGCCGGTGCAATTCCAGGGTCAGGACTCAGGGGAGGAGGAGGAGGAGGGGGAGGAGGAGGAAGAGACCACCCGAGAGGCTGCTCCGGGTTTTACCTTCCCCATTCAGCCCAGGTCACCATGACACCCCACCCCCTACACCTCCCCTGGGCTGAGCCAGCCAATGGCAGCCCAGTATGTAAATCAGTCAGGCCACAAGAGAATGGGAGGGGGGGCAGAGGTGTGGGGCAGGCAGGGGAGGCCAAAGCTGGGGGGAGGGACAGGGACCTTGTTTCCAAGGTCCCTTGGAGGGCGGTCACCTCCAGACGCTCAAGGGGAAGCGGTCGCTGTCCCCCCAGACCCTGTGAGCCTCCGCCAGCCCTCCTTCTTCCAAGGACTCCACTGCCATGACCCACATGCATATCCCTGCACACAACCCTGATTGAGCTGGAGGAAGATAGCAAGGAAGGGAGCCCAGAGCTGGGCCATCATCATCATTCCTCCTCCTCCTCCTCGCCACAACCTGTCCAGAGCAGCTAAGTTGTTTTTTAACTGATGGAGAATCAATGCTGCAGTTGCAGCGCAAGTTGAGGTGTTTTGTGTTCACCTGCCCAGCTCTTTCTCTCTGCTGTGCTGTCCACCGGGGGATCTGTGGGGTTGCCAACATTGCCAGAGTGGACAACTCGCCATGGCCAACGGGGCTCAAGACAACTTCACTGCAAGGCAATTCCACGTGGGATAACTCAATGCAATCGATGTTATCCACCCGTTTGACATTATTTCCATTTTTGTCAGTGAAAATAATATCAAAGAAACAGTGGCGGGTAACATTTATGGCATCGATTTATCCCGCGTGGAATGGTCTTGCAGCGAGTTGTCCCATTCGGTGCCAGCCAGAGCAGCACCTGGGCAGTTAAGAGCAAAGGAAGGGCAGAGAGCACCAGGGGGTGAAAAGGGCTGGGAGACCCTCTCGGGGGCTGGAGACGAGAATCGGCTGAGGGGCTGAAGGAAGAAGAGAGCGAAAGATGAGCTGCTGCTCAAAAAGGAAACCGGAGCTTCTGCCCACAGGCTGTGCCACCCCAGTGCAAAAGGTGAGGGGGTGACAGATGCCAGGCACAGAATTTCCCAGGAAAAGGGGCTGAGGCAGGAATAAAGACTCTCAGATGAAAGGGGGGGGGGGGGTGATCCAGGCAGCTCCCTGAAAGCACCAATAATGAAGTTGACAGGCCCAGATGCCCCAGAAGGCAGCAAACAAGACCGATGGCTGGGCATGACTCCAAAGGGGCCAACACGCCACCTGGCAAAACACTGGCCTCCTCGAGCAACTGAACTGCAAAATAACAAGATGCCCACGTCTTCCCCCCTCCCCGGTGCAGAGGGGTGCCCTCCCCAAGCTGCTGCCCTTTGATAACAGCAGGATGAGGCCCTGCAGCCTGTGTGTAGCCACGCCCTCCTTGGCTACACACAGGAAAGAGATGCAGTGCAACGCCCCCACCCCAAAATCCAGGAACCCCCTGCAGCCTCCTCAAACTTGCCATTGCCAGGAACAGAGTTGCAGGAATTGGGGAAGTCTGGTCAAATGAAAAGAAAAACGGGGGGGGGGAGGGGCGCATGACAACAATCTTCCAATATCTGAGGGGCTGCCAGAGACAGGAGGGGCTCAACCTATTCTCCTCAAGGCAGGACAAGAAGCAACGGATGGAAACCAATCAAGGAGAGAAGCAACCTAGAAAGAGAAATTTCATGACAGTGAGGACAATTAACCAGTGGAACAACTTGCCACCAGAAGTTGTGGGTACTCCAACACTGGAGGCTTTTAAGAAGAGACCGGACAGCCATTTGTCTGAAATGTAGAGTTTCCTGCTTGAGCAGGAGGCTGGACTAGAAGACCTCTGAGGTCCCTTCCAAATCAGAAGCACCAGATCCCTGATCCCAGAGGATCAGCCCCACAGACCCTCTCTGGAGCTTTGAGCATTTTTTAAACAGGAATTAATTCGGTGCCATTTTTCTGGGTCAGGCTTAACCCAAACAGTAAGAAGCCCACAGCAATCTTAGAAGAGCTCCGCTCCGTGCAATTGAAAGGCGTAGCCCCCTCCCCACTCAAGGAGAAGTAACCAGATCGAGATCACCAGGGACCAGCAAGATGGGCATTCCCAGAGAGGGTTCAAGGCCTCCTTAAAAGGGCAAAAGACAAACCAGACTTCCCTCCCCATCTCACAACTCCTCTGCAGCTGCTGGACCAAGCCCAATCCTCTGGCCCTGACCCACAGCGCCTTCCCCCCAACCAGGCAGCAGGTCAAGGCCAGGTAAGGAGGGACGTGCAGGGCCCTCCTTCTCTCTGCCAAGGCTCAGCAATCATCAAGGACAGCACAGAGTCTTGGGGAGGAAACCATTCTTCTCCCAGGTAAACCAAACCAAAGAGACCAATCAAATGCAACGTTATTTTCGAATCAGCCAATAGAAAATGCCTGGCGCAGCATTCATGCAGTTTCCTTTTGGATCTGCTTATGGAATGAAACGCATAGGTGCCTTTGCAAACTTCAGGCCTTATTCTATCAGCATGAAAAAGGAATCCAAGAATTTCACTGGGATTAAAAAAGAAAAAGCATGGAGCATCTTAGATATTTCTTCTGGTTGATATCCCCATTCAGTGATTAAGCTGCCTGGCGTGGCCTTCCCTTCCCAGTGCCCTCCAGTGATGGCAGTTCCCATCATCCCCAGTCACCGTGCGGGCTGACTGTCTGGGGAAGCTGAGGCACAACCAGCAAGGGGGGGCAAAGAAAACTCTTTGAGCCAACATCCCCCACTTGAGTGATTCAAACGTTAAGGAATCATTTTTAATCATTAAATTAAACAACTAATTAAATTAATAAACATGTTATGGATTACTCTGCTTCAAAAAAACATCTGCTTCGGCAGTTTGTTTCTATTCCAGTGGTGCACAGCACCCTACAGCCCCTGTCCTTCCTGGGGGTGGGGGGGCTAAAAAGAGCAGGAAGGCGGCTGGTAGGGCTTCCCCTTCCCTTCGGCCTTTCCCTCCCCCCTTCCAAGCCTTGGATCCGCCTCCTCCGCAAGCCCAGAGAGCATCAGTCTCAGCCAAAAGGCAGCCAACTGAGTCAGCAAACTACACCTCCCAGCCTGCTCCTCTCCAAGGATGCAGAGCAGTGCATGCTGGGATTTCTAGACCTCCTGATTCTCCCAGGGATGAGAGCGTGTCCTCGCTTAACCCCAGCAGTGCTCAGCTGGCCCCGAGCGCATTACGGGTGAGAGGAAGGCTGAACACGCTTCTCCTCCCCAGAGCCGCCCCCACATTCAGGCCCTCCAGGCAGGCTCAGGGAGAGCGAAGACAGCAGGTGGGAGGTAGCGCTCTCCTCAGCAGAGGCATAGGGCCCTGGGAAGCATTTGCTCAGCGGGGAGGGGGGAGACTGGGGGGCAGCAGCCCACGGTGGCCAGAACCACACAGACGATCCAAATTCCCCCCACCGAACAGCAGAGACCTACGTAGCCCAGTGCCCAATTCAAAAATACCTCCACAGCACAAGAGAAGGAAAAGCAGAGGCAGAAACCAAAGGGGTTTGTGTACAGATGTGGAAGTCCAGAGCCAGGAATGCTGGAATAGAAAAGCAGCTCCAGCTCCCCGCCAGCCTGGGTGCCCAACAGACCCCGGGCACCCAGGCTGTGGCTTCTCTGCAGCAGCATGGTTTGGTAATTGTCCCTGCTGGGAGCGTCGTCCTCGTGTGACCCTGCAGTAGCTGAGCACATGACAAGCAGAAGGGCCACGTCAGAGACTCACAAGATTTGCTTGTGGGGGGTGGGGGAGGAGAAGAGCACCCTCTGAAGTAGCAAAGGCCCCGGGGACAAGACGTGGGAGCCACACAGGTAAAAGAGGAGCAATGGAGTCCAACTGGATGCGGAGGAGCAATCCTTCCTTGGGCGCGAGGACCACCGTTTATCTCCAAGTGACGGGTGGGATCACACTTGCCTCTGATGCAGATTAGGACTAACTTTGGTTTTATTCTGTCAAATTTTATACTTAGCAAACTCAAGTTAAGTATAGATCCGATAGGGTGATTCTCTAGCTTTCTGAGGGGCTGCCCCAAAGAAGGGAGAGTGGGGTCAACCTATTCTCCAAAACACCAGAAGTCAGAACAAGAAGCGACGGATAGAAACTAACCAAGGAGAGAAGCAACTCAGAACTAAGGAGAAATTTCCTGACAGTAAAAACAATGAATTGGTGGAACAGCTTGCCACCAGAGGTTGTGGGAGCTCCAACACTAGAGGTCTTTAAGGAGAGACTGGACAGCCATTTCTCTGAATTGGTATAGGGTCTCCTGCTTGAGCAGTGGGCTGGACTAGTAGACCTCCAAGATCCCTTCCAATTCTGTTATTCTTTATATTTAAAGGTTGCCTCCTTCTAGCACAATGGAAAAAAACTTCCAGGTTTTGATTATGTCCATTTGCTTTCCCTGAGAAGAATGGGGAGGTCCATCATGCCCTCCATGGCCTGTGAGATGCCTTCACCAAAGATCCAAGCAGAAGCTACAAGATCTCACAGCCGCAATGGCCGCCTAGTGAAATGAAGCCCATCAGGTCATGAAGAGCCAGAAGCCATGGGACAGCTGGAAAGCCACAACTCCTGGGAGCCCTGGGGGCCACACCCACGTTCTTCAGGGCCTCCACGCTCGCTTGCTTTTATCTGTACGCTGTCACACCCCACGGGAACCAGAATTGGCCACTGTGGACCAGCTGCTCCAGCCTTCTCCTCCTGAGTTGCTAAAGATGGGAGATTCTTCCATGTTCTGTTTGTATCAGAAACTAGTAACACAAACCTGGAATACTCCCTTGTTTTTCTTTTAACAAGCCAGCCATAAGCCATGTTTGTTTTCACCTTCCAGTTCTTGGCTTCTCTGAAAAATTAAACCAAGATTTTGGCTTCATGACACAATAAAGAGACCACAGAAATTCAACCCTGAGCTACAAATATTCTCCTCGATCGGTGCAGAAATATCCCGAATGCTTCTGCCGGCAAGAAGTATTTGGAGTTTATTCATACCGCCTGAGGTGCTAACAAGTGTACTCCACTCAGTGACTACACAAATAGGTTTTCTCCATAGAGATCGATAGATCCCCAACCTGGTCCTTCAGGTTGTTCTCCCTCCTTCCATCCTTCCCAGGAGGCAAGAATGACCTCCTCCAGGTCTCGGTGGCAATCACGTGCAGCCTTGTCTGCCCAGACAGGTCTGCTCCAGAAGGGAAGCCAGGAATCCCACCTGCAGGAACACGAGCCATAGAACCAGGCAATTCCTCTGCCGAGGGAATCTGCTCCCAGGCTCAGTTCTCCAGAGGCGTTTGGCGAGAGGGGTCCTGTCCTCCGAGGCCCCTCTCTTCCATGAAGGCTCCCCAGCAGGCAACTGGGGCATGGAAGAGCCCAATGGGCAAAGGACACTCCAGAGTCTGGCCTTCCCCGAAGGGAGGCAATTCCTTGACAAACACGTTAGCCAAACTCATCATACTCAGTGCTCAGCCTGAAGTCGCGCCAGAAGACAAAGGTTATCCTCTCGGATGCCTCCATGCAATGATGGAAGGCCCAAAACCATGAAAGGGGTGTGCAAATAGGGTCACCTTGTGGCGAGATGGATGGCAAGCAAAGTTAATAAATAAATAAAATAAAATACAGAAAAATAAAGTAATCTCAGCCCCTTTCATTTCCTTTTGCCAAAGAAGTGAAAGAAGGAACTGAAGTAGCAGCCACCTAACCAGGAAATGTACCACAAGATCAGTGGACCAGCAGCAGCCCTACTGGGCTCCCCCCCCCCCCACAGAACACAAAGGAGTACCTGAAAGGGCAGCCCCATTGGAAGCAGCCCCTTCCTGCCCACCTCCAGCATCTGAGGCCTAGAAAGCAGGCAAGGGCACCCCAGCCCCATTTCCAATTGCAGGGGGAGGGAAACCCCAGCCCCTTCCCCGCAACTGAGTTTGCCAGCCGCCCAGTCCATGCCAGGAGCAGCCGCCAAGCTAAGTGGGCAAGGTCTGCCTGGGCAGCATCACCAGGAGCAGGGCAGGAAAAGGCTCCTCCGGCCCAGGGAACAGATCCCTCCCGTCCCCTCCCCTCCAACCCAGCAGGGCCCCTCCCACATCCCAGTGCTGGGCTGGGCTTGGCGTGGCTCGGACAGGGGCACCCCCGGAGCTCTCTCAATCAGGCCGCTCCAGACCAAACGCAAGGCTTCTGCCCAGAGCCTCTCTGCCCAGCCCGGCGTCTGGGGGCAGGGCTGGCGGTTCCTGCTGACGCAAGGCTTCTGTACCAGCCGGGCCTCCTCCCTGCCTGCCAGCTGACTCACCTACAGCTGGGCTGCCACCAGGAATGCCACAGGCGGAAAGGGTTTGCCAAGCGCTTCCAGAACAAGCAGGGAGCTGCTGGGGCCTCAACCGCCAGCTCCCGGCATCAGCAGATGCCCAGAGGGGCCCCCTTTCTGGGAGCCAGACTGAGGGGCTTGAGGCGTGACAAGCCCCTGCCCCCACCAGGCCTGGGCACGGAGGGGCAGAAAGCACACCTGGGGAGAGGAGGAGACGGGCACAGAGGCAGGTGGCTCAGACCCCCCCCCCCACAAGAACTGATGATTTCACAGCCCCCACCCGGGCAGAATGAGGTGACCCCAGCCTGGAAAAGGGCTGGCCAGGCGTGGGGGAGAGGGAGCCTGTGGTCAGACTTCCTCAGAGAGCCAGAGGAAGGTCCAGCTCAGCTAAGCCTGGCCCAAGTAGGGGGGACAAGGTGGCTCTGCATCTAGACTGTCCCTAGCGGGGCAAGGAGAATTGCTGGGGTGGGGGGAGAACTGGTACTCTTAGAGCCCTCTCCTCCCACCTGGCTGTAACCAGCCTTCCTCCTCAGGGGCAGCTTTTCAAAGGAATCCCTCCAATGGGGGTGTTGGGGACGGAGGTCTGGGTGATACTCCTCTGTGGCACCTGTAGAGATTGGGGGTGATGGGGCGCACACCCCTTCTCTTCCACTAAGGGGATGGCCCTCTGCAGACTCTGCCTGGGAAAGCAGTTGCCAAGCAACCCCCATCCCACCTGGCAGCTCTGCCCCACTGGGACTGCCCGCCCCCCACGGAGGGCCCAAAGTCCAGGCTGCAGAGGGGGAAGGAGGAAGCAACCCTGCCCCCCCCCACTTCAGCCATCCAGCCGCTGCTGCCTGAGTCCAGCAGGCTCTCCCGAGGCCGGCGACGGAGTGGGGGGGGGGGGGTGGAGGTGGATAATGCCGGGCTATTGGAGAGGAGGGGAGAAGATGGCAGCTCCAACCTCCCCCCCGAGCCCCCTCCCTCTTCGCACTGCATACCGACTACGGCGACGGGGGGGGGCGTTCCAGCCCTCGGCGAGCTCGCCAGCCCGGCAACCCGCGGAGACCCCGGCCACGTCAGGCGGGCCGCAAAAGGGGGGAGGCTCGGCTCCGCCAGAGGACCCTCTCGCCCCCCCCCACCAGGCTCCAGTCCAGCAGCCCACCTGGCCCGGCCCCTCCCCCCCCAGCCCCCCCCCCCCCTTGCCTGCCTGCCCGGCCGTGGGCGAAGAGTCCCCCGGCAATTTAGGCGAGACCCCCGCCGCCGCCCCCCCTCCTCTCCCCGGCAGCTCACCTGGCTCGCATGGCCACGCAGCCGCCCGCCGGCCGCCCCCGCCAACCGAATCGGGGAGGGCCGCCTGGGCCAGGCTGCCGGCCCCGACCCGTCTCCGCCCCGCCGATGCCCGGCCCCGCCGGACCGCCCCTCGCCCCGCCTTCCCCCGGCCCCGCACGCCGGTCGCTCGGTCGGAGGGAGCCCGGCGCCCCTCTGCGAGAGTCCGTCGTCCGTCCCCCCCAGCTAAACTGCGCGGCTCTTTCCGCCCCCTCTCTCTCCTCGGGGTGACGGGCAGCCTGCTGCTTTGCAGGACTTTCCACGAGCGAGCAGAAGGAAATCCAGCCCTTTCAGCCCCCTTTCCCCCCCCCGCCCCGCCCCTGGGTTGGACTACAGACCCCATGCTCCCCAGCCCAGAGAGCGCGCAAATCCTCACAGCACTCTTCTCTACGGAACTCGGGGGGAGGGGCTTTGTTACTGAAACACCCGCCGTCCCTCTGCACACTGGCGGGGGGGGAGGGGGCAGAGACTAGGGGCGCTGCCTCCTCCCAGCCGCTCTTGCGCATGAGCCAAGCCGGGCGGGGGGGACAGGAGACAATCCAGCCCATTTGGGCCCCCGGGAAGGAGGGGCTCTCCCCAACTGGGCAGCCCAAGGGGAAGCTGAGCCGGGGCGTCTCGCGCGGTCACAACCCTGTGACCTCAGGGGAAGGGGCTGCGCCCCCTCCCCACAGCCATCCTGCCAGGCTTTTGTCCTTGCAAGCTAGCAGGGTTGCCATAGTGACTCCCCCTCCCCTGCCTCCCTGCACTGCCCTCCTGCCTTTGTTTGGGCAGCTGCAGGCAGCCGCTCGGCCCTCCCCCGCCCAACGACCGGAGGCATCCACAGCTGGCTCCTGGGGGGGGCACCCAATGGCTGGGAAGGGGCACTTGTGCAAGGGGAATGCCCACATGCTGCAGGGCACCCAGAAATCTGAGAGCCCCTTGGACACCAAGACATCAGACCCCCCCCAACTCACACACACACCCCCACCCACTTCCTCAGAGGCAGGCTGGCCTCTGGCAGGTTCTTGCCATTGGGACACTTGAGATACCCCTCCCCAGACCAGGGTCCGGGTGGGAGTTAGCTGAGCCTGCGGGGGTTCAAGGCACAGCCTGGAATGAGAACAATGCCCAAGGACCACAGGAAGGTCCCACGCCTCCGGCCACTGACCAAGGGTTCCCTGAATTCACCTGGTTGCCACAAACTGGCCAACCACATTTTCAACCGGGGGATTGTGCAAATTCAGCCAGGAAGAGTGCGCAAAGTTTCGTCAGCTGCATTTCCTCCACAACAGGCCAAGCTAACCACCCTGCGCTTCGGCCCTGCGGCCTTCCTGGCCTGAAGCCCACCAGGGTCCAAACGACATACCCCCTCTTCCTGCCTGCCTTTGCCATCTTGTTCCTTCCACCCTTTTGGGGGGAAATTGCCCAAACTCTGAGTTAACCCTACGAGAAAGACTACGCTGGTCCCCGCCCCCATCTTCTGTGCCACTGGACTCTGGCAGTCAAGGTGCCAGGCTAGGAGATGCCAAGGCCACTTTAACTTTTCAGTGACTACTTAGGGCAGGAAATAAAGTTGGATTTTATTTAATTTTTTCTCTTAACTGTTTGCCCACAGGTTCCCTATCAGCTCAGAGTTCTCAGGCAGTTTTCGGAGGGGCTCCAAGGCCACGTGGCAAGGGGATTTGGTAACCAAGCCGTTTTTCTTCCTTGTAAAGATGTACGTGGAGAGGTTGCAGCTATGCCTGTCCGAGCTAATTATACCCCACTTGGCTGAAGGACAAGCCGTACCCAGAGCTGTTGCGTGTGTGCCACACTCTGGACCCCTTCATAGCCTTCTGCAGACACGCAAGTTCATGCGTGTGTGCAAATCCAGACTTCCCGTAACAGAAGCCTGCAAAAGTTGCACAAAGGCGGTTTTAGTTTCTGGCATTTCAGAGCAGAAGGGGGGGAGGCCCTTCTCTGGGCAGCTGCTGCCACTCAGCATAGAGGCCCTTCTCCTCTTCTGGATCCCCAGAACTTCAACTCCAATGTCCCCATAGCCTGCCGGCTGAGGCTGGGTTAGGGTTCAGTCCTCTGGGCCCTCTTCTATCCCTGCTTCCTCCAGGCTGCTGCAGGCAAATATGCCCACCCAGATAGTCAGTGGCCTCTGCTGCCAGGGCCCGCCAGGTAATGGGGGAGGGGAGGGGAGGAGAAGACCAGGCTCCAGAGAGGGTAGCCTTGTCGAGAAAAGCTGCAGCGACCTTTCCTCCATGGGGAATGAGGACTCAGATGATGGGGGGAGTGGGATAGGAAGTCACAGTCTCTTTGGAACATCCAGGACCCCCAGGGAAAGGAGCTTCCAAGCCCTTCTGCAACCCCCCCCCCAGCCCCACAATGTCAGTGCTTGCTTTGGGCCACAGAGCCAATGTCTCTCCCCCAAGGCTGTTAAAAAGGCCTCCAATTCAGGCCAGGTCCCTCCCCTCCCCACTACTGCTCATCTGGAAGGATGATCAAAGGGATGGGGGGGGAGCTAGAGGGCAGCTGTGCTGGAGCCAAAGCTTCTGTGACTGGTGGGGGGGGGGGAGAGGCTGGCCACCCAACAACCTTGAACAAGCAAGTTCCCTCCCCCACTTTGGCCTTTCTTCCCAGGAGCCTCACGGGTGACAGTCCTGCACCAGGTGTTCCAAAATGGGTGGTTCTAGCATCCCACTATCCGGCTGACCACCATGGCAAAGATGGTGTGTCTCCCTGGAGAAGAAGCTGACCCCCACCTGCCCCATTGGCCAGCAGAGGAATGCTTTGGCCCCTCAGACACACCCTGGAGAACCTGGCCGACCAAACAGAGTGCCCACATGGCCACCGCCACCCCACCCCCAGCGCTGACTCATTCAGAGGCCTCTGGCAGGCCAAGGAGGAGCTGGCAGGCAGGGCTTCCCCCACTCCCTGCCTGGCACTCCTGAAACTCCAGGGGAAGCGGAGCATCTGTGGCCCCACCCAGGGCGGGCAGGCCCCTCCAACAGGGCAGCACCTTGGCCCTGAGCGGCTCCAACAGACCACCTGGCGAACTGGACATGGCAACTAGCAGCTCCCGTGGGGCCCCCTTCCCCTCTGCCCATTTCTTGGTACCTGAGGGGGCTCCATCGAAGCCCACACACACGGAGCCCCCATTCGCCAACGGGGGAACTGAGTCAGGCGAAGGAGAAAAAAGGGGTGGGTGGGAGGGGGGCTTTCCTGGACACAACATGGAAGCGCTTCTCCTGGGCTTCTTTCGGGCCTCCTTCGTGGGCCCAGCCAGGCCTCGCTCGGAGACCCCCCTCCCCTTGCCCGCCTTTTGCGGGTGCTCGGGGCAGCCCCTCCTCCCCGGGGGCGCGAGCCCCCCTTTCTTTGCTCCCCCCTCACTGACCCCCACAGCCCCCTCCCCCCACGGCTCCCCGGAGGGGAAGTGGCGGCGGCGGCCCCTCCCGCCGGGGACTGTGCCCGGGGGGGGGGGGAGGCGTCAGTGCGGGGGAAGGCCGGACGGAGGCGCCCCGTCCTCCAGAGACCGGGAGCAGCGGCGCCTACGCCTTACCTGCAGGCCGGGCCCTCCTCCTGCTCCTGCTCCTGCTCCTGCTCCTGCTCCGCCCGGCCGCCGCCCTCCCGGCAGAGGCTCCGGGGCTTCCCGCGGGAGGGAGACTGAGGGGTCCGGCAGGCGCGGCGCCCCCTTCCCCAAGCAGCTTCCGGGCCCCGAGAGGCCCCGCCCTCGCCCGCGCGCATTGGCTCTCCGGGCGAGCCCCGGAGCCACCGCTGGCCAATGAGAGGGCGCGGCGGCGGTGGCCACGCCTCCTCCACGTGCAGGTCCGTGATGACAGCGGGGCGGGGGAGAGGGGCGTGGCCGGGGCCGGGCTGCTCCGCCAGGGATCCTGGGAATTGTAGTGCGCCCCCCTCTCCTCCGGCCAGGAGGGTTGGGAGAAGCCGCCCGACTCCTTCCTCCCGGCCCAGGTCTCGGAGGGCGCGAAGGTCGGGGAGGTGCCGACCCTGGAAGCTGCAGGGAAAACCTCCCTGCGACCAAGGGACGCCGCTGGTGTCCTTCCATGAGGGCTTTTCCGTTTACAAATTAAAAGAGTTGGAAGGGACCTTAGAGGTCATCTAGTCCACCCACCCCCCACCCCCGCTCAAGCAAGTCCAGCCTCTTCTTGAAAGCCTCCAGTGATGAAACTCCCACAACTTCCGAAGGCCACTTCTGTTCCACGGGTTGATTGTCCTCACTGTCAGAAAATTTCTCCTTATTTCCAGGTTGAATCTCTCCTTGGTCAGTTTCCATCCATTGTTCCTTGTCTGGCCTTCAGGTGCCTTGGAGAATAGTTTGACCCCTTCCTCTCTGTGGCAGCCCCTCAAATATTGGGACCCTGCTATCCTGTCTCCCCTGGTCCTTCTTGTCACTAGACTAGCCATGCCCAGTTCCTGCAACCGTTCATCCTATGTTTTAGCCTCCAGTCCCCTCATCATCCTGTTTGCTCGCCTCTGCACTTTTTCTAGAGTCTCCACATCTTTTTTATAGTGTGGTGACAAAAACTGGATGCAGGATTCTAAGTGTGGCCTTACTAAGCCTTTATAGAGTGGCATTAATAATTCATGTGATCTTGATTTTATCCCTGTGTTAATGCTATTTAGGACTGCATTGGCTTTTTAGCTGCAGCTGCACACTGCTGGCTCATATTTATTTGTTCGTTTCCCCTGTCCTTGGGTTTTCCTGGTGGTCTCCCATCCAATGGACCAGGCCCTGCTTAGCTTCCCAAGAGTGGGAGCTGAGGTTCTGCAGGGAGCCAAAAGGAGACTGGCAAGCTGGAAGCCAAAGCAGGGCTGGAAGGGCCCCAGGGCTGGGCTCTGAGAGTCTCCTTTGCCAGTCCCAGTGTCTGGCAGAGGGTTTGGATGCACTCCAGACAAGGGGCAGCACCCCCCCCAAACAAATGAGTCCCCCCCCCTTTGCTTTGCTTCTCCTGATTATCTTTTTCCTCCTGGGCTCTCCAACAGTTGTGGTGGCCCCAAGTGGGGCCTTTAAAGCAGAGCAACCAGAAGGAACTGGGTGTCTGGTGGCACCATCTAGAGCTGACTGGGGAGGGGGAGCTTTTCCAGTTGTATGCATGGGGAAAAAGGTCCCCTCCCCCACAAGTCTTTGAGGCTGCTCCCACTAAGCACCTTCAGGGCAAGAAGGGGAGCCAAGCCGAGGCACATCCTTTGTAAAAAATTGAGATGGCATCGCCTACACTGCCATCAAAGCTCTATGGTTTTCTAGTATGTCTTGCACATAAAACACAGGCAGAGCTTTGGTCGTGTTGTCATGGCTTTGATGTTTTGGACCATCCTGTGGACACATCTGGACAAAAGCCTGTTTTCCCCCAATTCAGCTTGCAAAAGACGCCTTTCTCAGATGGGGAGAAATGTTCAGTGGATATCAAGCACAATAAACAAGACAAAAGCTAAGTTACCCCTTAATGAGCAATTCCCTGCCCATTAGGTACAAAAGACCGGGCCCAGACATGAAGGTCCAATTAAACTGATTTATTGCTAATTATGGCCACGTCCAGGAATCTTCTCAGCTCACGGTTTGCAGCTGCTAGGAGTTAGATAAGGTTCAACGGAATCCAAGGGAGGTTGGACTTAGTTCACTTCTGGCTATGTAGGGATTCTAGGCTGGTCCCTCTGCCCACAGGCTCTGCCACTCCTTTCCCTGTACTGCTATAACCTTTGGAGATTGTGTTGAGAGCCCTTGCTTCCTTTTCATAAAAGCCCCTTAAAGATGAAGCTAATTGTGTCAGGCCTTTGGAAATACCTGCTGCAAACTGGAAACTGTCTTAATTTATAAGAACTTCTGGCTGGAGAAATAAAAGAACTCGCCCTAACCGGAATATTGGGATATTTGCTTGGAAATGGCTTAACCAGGAAGAATTCCATGATCAAATTTGAAAATTCAGGTAGGGGGCTGCTGCTCTCTTGTGGTCAATCACCAGAACTGCTTCAAACAAAGCTTCCAAGCAGAGTAATACAATAAATAACAAGCAGGTTTGTGACTCAACTGGTTTAATCATGATTTCCTGAATAAATCACAAGCGCCTGAATTAACAGAAAACTGTAACCATAAGTTACAGTTTAGCAATATCACCACAGCAGAGTTTGCACAGCATGCCCAAGCCAAGCCAAGCCAAATAACTCGGGTGTAGAACGTTTAGTCCATTTTGGGCCACACAATTTGGAAAGGACATTGAAAAGCTGGAATGCTTCCAGAACAAGACACCAAAGACAATTTAGGAGGAGAAATGTATGGGGAAGGGTTATGCCTGGTCTGGAGAAGAGGAATTGTCTGCAGAGAGACAATCGCTGCCTTCAAGAATCTCAAGGGCTGCCCAACAGAGGGAAGAATCTCAAGGGCTGCCCCAAAGGCACCCCACTGATTTTTCATGCAGGGGTCTCCAAACTTGGTAACTTTGTGGACTAGCACAAAAAATTAGCTAGGTGATTTTCCCTCTACTGGGCGGGATTGTATCCCTCACAGGATTGTTGTTGTGGGAAAAAGAGAGGGAAGGAGGAGTATTAGGTATGTTTCCTGCCTTGAGCTATTGATAAAAAATAACAAAGACAGGATAAACATCTAAAAATAACATAGAGGAGAGGACTAACCCCTGTGGGATAACCCTGGCCTGGATCGTTCTCTTCCCCAGACTAATCTTGCATGCAGCTTGCTTAAAAGGCATGGGTCAGACTCAGCCCCCCCCTCCCCTGCCAGCGGACCAGAACAAAAACCGATTCCATCACAAGCATGAAACTCCACTTACCACTCCAAGGAGAAAATTGCGTAAATCTGATTGTGATGCTCATCTTTTCTTTATACTCCAGTGAATCAGAGATACATCTACCTGAGCTAAATCTCCCCTTGCTTCCCAGAGCTTAAAGTTTCAGACTCCTTTGCTGAAGTGGGGGGGGGGGGGGGTTTCTCCAGCCAGGAAGGCTGATCCACACTACAACCAGCCATGTTGGTGCAGCAGGGCACCCCTGCCCACTGCGGTTCTTCTGCCAGGGATAGCCTTCCTCCCTGGATCAAAGGGTCTTTGCCTGCCTGTCAGTGAGAGAAGAACCTTTATGGGGAGCAGATTTCACAGGGTGACCCTTGAGACAAAATGACGAGACAGCCTCCCCGCCTGGTTTCTTTGGGAGCCTCTCGAGTAGGCCAAAGAGCCTTCCAGCTTCTGCAACAGAGCTGAAATCCCGCTTCCTGTTCCTCCAGCCACAGGAAAGCGGGCGGGGGGCCTCGGCTGCCCTTCTAAGCCCCCAAGAGATGCTTCAGGATGAAAACAGGCAGAGGAAAAGCTGCGGCAGGCAGGAAGTGCCCCATTGTCTTGGAGGTGCCTCAACCTGGTTGAGTCATGCAGCCCTTTGGCTCCGACGCTTCCAATCCAAGCCCTTCGGAAGCCGAGCGCTGCACAAGGGCTGGTTGTAAACCCAAGTTACAAACTGCAATAACTTTATTCACAACCAGCTGCACCTGAAACCACCGACCTCCGATGCCCAGGCGCAAGGGGGCCACAGGTAGGGCCTGCAAAGACTAGATAAAGTTGACTACTTGAAAGGGGATTTACTTCTTTCTTGCCCAGCCGAAATACCAGTGAAAAATTTAGTGCCATTTACGGGGAGGTTGCAGAAGTGGATGAGTGGTCTTTTTTTTAAAAAAAAATTTTTTTTATTGAGTATTTTACATTTTAAAACCAAACACACAATAGCAAAAGAAATCAAGAGACAAAAACAAAAAACAAAAACACACGTACACCAGACGTTAAAATACAATACTAACAACAGATATATCCAATTTTACAACTTTCTGCATCGCCTTTTGTCTTGGTACGATGGGTGGTCTTAAGCCAGCGGTCCCCAATCTTTCCTGCTGGGTGGACCGGTGTGTGTGGGTGTGTGGGTGTGAGGGCATGGTTCTGAGTGAGTGGCAGGCACATGTGAGCACAAGCAGCTGCCACTCGTGCAAACGGGGCTGCACATGCTTGCCCGGCCTGGTTCCGAAGGGGCCTCTCCCCAGGGGCTGGAGACCCCAGGGTCTTAAGGAGCCCAGAGCCTCTGCACTCGTGTCTTTTGGGGCTTTGCATCCCGTGGTAGGTGAACACAGCCCCTCCTGTTTGTAAGCCAGGATGGCATAGTAAAAGGTGGGGAACCTCTTTCCCCAAAAGACTGGTGGGCGAAGAGATTTAGGAGGAGGAATCCTCTCTACTGGATCCCATTTATGATCACAGCTTCCTGGGATCTCCTTCTCCTTGAGAGGAGCTCCAGAGCCCAGGGATGGCCGGCTCCTTATCAACGCTTCAGCCCCTCAGCGACTCCCCTGCCCTGGGTCTATTGGCTGTGACCCACCAAGGGAGCCTCTTTGATCCTTGGCGCAGGGAGGGGCCGCTTCTCTGCACAAAGACCTTCACGGTCCACCAACAAGACAAACAGCAGGTGAGGAAGCACAAGGCTCAGCATGCGTTGTTTGATTTTAGGATTTTGTGGTCACCTGAGCTTGGCTTTACATAAAGGTTCCCAAATAAATGCCCTGGAGTTGCAGAAATGGTTGTCACACGCAGACAGAGCCCTAGAACAGGGGTTTCCAAACCAGGCAACTTTAGGACTTGTGGACTTCAACCCCCAGAATTCCTCAGCCAGCATGAAGCCCACCAGTCTTAAAATTGCCAGGTTTGGAAACCCCTGCCAGGCAGTTTTGGGGCTCCAGAGGGATCCATTGCCAGTTATCCATTCCCCTCCCGGCTGAGCTCAGCTCCTCCTGCCAGCTGGGGGGCTCCAGCCTCCGAAGCCTGGGCAGGACTCCAGGAACCCCAAGGGAATGCCGGGAGGGGC
>WNWU01019744.1:0-46976 GCA_012654045.1 Ptyas mucosa
TGTGGGCGCAAAGGGATGCCAAACTGATAATGTGCTTAAGCCCTCCCTCCCTCCCTCCCTCCCTCGGGCTCAGCCTAGTGCTCTCCTACATCCTGAGCAATACCCGCCGGTGTCCCAGGAGACCAGGCAGCCTAAGTGGGGAATCCCAGGGCTGACAGATGAACCTCCATGTTCAGCATCAGCGCCCCCTTCCCCCGTTTCTTCTGCTTTTAGCTGTCTAAAGCTAACAAACCTGAGCGTGCACTAAAAGGAGGAAACTGGCAAAGCAGAATCATGATTTCTGCTCAGCCCCACTGCAACTCGTCCACCCACCCGCAGTCCAGGCTCAGGAGTCCTGCCCTGACTCTTCCCGGGTGGGTTTTGGGACGGGGGTGGTGGTGGTGGTGGTTAGAGAAAGAGCTTCTCGCTATGTGGCACCGACCTAGTGGGGGGGACTTACTTTGGGGCAAAGACTTTCCACACCATCAGATGTCTTCTGAGAATCATGGCTGCCAAAACAGAAGCCAGAAGCTGTCGGGAGAGGAGAAAAGAGAGGGATGAGGCTCAGTCCAGCCAGAAGAGGAGAGAGGCGCACCTGAGCCAGCAACTCACAAACAAAACATCCAGAGAGTCCAAGTCTCTCCTCACACACACACACCCCGCACCCCACCTCCCAGCAACTCTTATCAGCAGGGCCAGCCGCCCTGGCCTCAAGCTACCGACAGCTGGCACTTGTTCAGGAGAGAAGGGCCCCCCTGGGAGGCAGAGAGGGGAGGTCACCAAGAGCGGGCAGCCCCTGCCCAGAGAGGGGCCCTTCAGCTGACCTCAGGACACACCGGCTGGGTGTGGCTTCTCAGGGACAATGGGATGTCTGTCCCCCATTACAACTACTCGGCCCCCAGGAGGGAAAGGCAGGGCACACGTTAAAAGTCCCATCAACTGTGGACTGTCATCTGCTGGGGCCACGAAAAAGGATCTTTGTGGAATATCATCCCACCCCCCATCCCCCGATACAATTGGCCCCACCCTGCTACTTTTTGAAAGGGCCCTAAAAACGTGGCTCTGTGGAGCCGACCATGGGGCTGATTTGAGTGTGTTGTTGCTGCCATTTATGAATTTTTATTACAGGTAGTCCTTGACTTACAACAGTTCGTTTAGTGACTGTTCGAAGTTACAACGGCATTGAAAGAAGTGACTTACAACCATTTTCACATGGCTGTTGCAACATCGCTGTGGTCACTTGGCCAAATTTCAGGCACTGGGCAACTGACTCATATTTATGACGGTCACAGTGTCCCAAGGTCACGGGATCCCCTTTTGCAACCTTCTGACAAGCAGTCAATGAGAAAGCAGGATTCACTTAACAACCGTGTTCCTAACTTAACAATTGCAGTGATTCAATTAACAAATGTGGCAAGAAAGGTTGTATAATGGGGCAAGATTCGTTTAACAACTGACTCTCTTAGCAACAGAAATTTGGGGCTCAATTGTGGTCACAACCCTGTTTATGGTGGATTTTTAAAATCTTGTAAGTTGCTCAGAGTCTCCTATGTGTAAGCTGGGCAGCTGTATAAATTGCTTAATAAATCAATAATAAATGCTCCCAATCTCCACCGGGTCACAGAAGGACCACCTGGGGGATCCACTGGTTGCAGATGAACCAGGTGAGACTCCCCGGGGCCCCTCCAAGGCCTTCTCTCCCGCACACATACCTGAAGCCCCAAGATAAGCAGGTACCGGAGGCCCAGCTGCAGCAGCGCCGCTGAAAACCGCTCTGGTGCCTCCCGGAGCCTCATCTCCATCATCTGCTCCTCCACCCTGTCCTGGAGCTGCGTCTTGGGCCTCCTAGCCCCGGAGGTGATGGCCTCACAGACGAAGGGCCACAGCAGAAGCAACGGGCAGCCAGCTACCCGGGAGAAAAGGGATCACGAGAGACAGAGACCAAAAGGCAGATCACACGGGTGCGTAAAAGAGGGATGTGTGGGGAGGCTGGCACAGGTAGGAAGGGCAGGCAGCACTCCCCCCACTCCTCAGTTGTGGGTCCAAAGAGCTCAGAGAGACCAGATGCACAGACCCCCTCACGCTCTCTCCGGAAGGAGGGCCAAAGGGCAACTCTGATTTGCCAGGGATGCCAGGCCCTTTGCAAGTGCAGAGAAAACCTGTCCCCCAGAGGGACCAGACTCTCTGCCAGGAGGCTCTTCTTTGTCTCCCACCCTCGGCTCGCTGTCTGTCACAGCTGCCATTCACTCAGGACCCTCCCCCCCCACCTGCGGGCACGCAACTAACCTGCCAGGAGGATCTGAGAGGCAAAGGTGTTGGCACCAATGAGGAGAGCGGGCAGCAGGTTGGTGGTGTGCCCCTGCTGAAAGCCCACGAAGGCCGCATTCCAGTGGATGGCGGGGAAGACGGGCTGATGGCCGGTGGCGTAGAAAAACTGGGCGGCGGCAAGAGCCCAAGCAACCAGGGCTTCCCATGGCACCTCGAAAGGATCTGAGGAGGGACAGTAGAGTCTACCGCCAGAGCCCAAGAATCCCCACCCCAAAGCTCTCCTTGCAAAGTAACCCAGCCCAAAGGCCCCCACCAGGGGGGATCTCAGCAGGGGAATCAGGAGATCCACACTTCCAGAGGCACATCAGCATCTGCAACTGCCACTCACAGCACAGAAGCTGTGGCTAAGTGTTTGTGCACTGCAGATCTGGCTTCCCCAAGGGCCACAAGGCTCAAACGCCCTGCTGAGACCCTCCCTGGTGGGCTGGATTTCTAGCCACCCTCGGCTTGCTAGGAGCTTGGGGGGGGGGGGAGAGGATTACTTGAGCCTCTGGCTTCTCCCTCCTGGGTTTCCCTTAAAAATTCTTCAGACTGCACCCAGCACAGAGGCTCTGCTGACGACAGGCAATGTCCACTATCACCCTCCCCTGGCTGGTTGCCAGGTACTCCTCAGGCACAATTCAAGGTACCGGTTTAGCCTTTGAAATCCAGTTTACGACCCGGCTGTGACACCGTTTAGCTCTTTATGAACCTGCCCAGAGGATAAAGCTGGACTCGCTTCCCCAGCCCTGCCAGTCTGACCAGCAAGTAGCCGCCTTTTTTTCTGAGCTGCCAACGCCTGTTTCATAGGCCAGACCCCCAGCCCTGTTGCCCACCTTTCCCAGCGGCTTCCCTTCGCAGCCGAGACTCCCGGCTCCAGCTACCCTGCCCTGACTTTAGCTAGCTGCGTTCTAAGAAGGTGCTTTGTGCTTTTTGCCGATTCCTTCCAGAGCCTCCGGCCAGGGCCGTGCCAAGATTCCCGGACTCACCAGAGTGTGCAGAGGAGAGGGCCCTGGCGCAGGCATGCATCCACAGCAGGGCGAAGGCCTCCACAAACAGCAGGAGGAAGGCCAGGCTGAGCCGCTCCGTGTGCAGAGTCATCAGGAGGAAGGCCAGCAGGGCCAGGGAGATGAGCAAGGCGGCCGAGTAGACGCTGCCCAGCCCATAGGCTGCCACCGTGGCCCTGCAGCTGCCCGGCTCTTCCTCCAGCCGGCTCTTCAGGGACGCCTGCATCCGGCGATACAGCTGGGGGATCAAGGGCTGGGAGCTGGAGGACACAAGGGGGGGCTCTTGGCTGCCCTCCAGAAAGACGGTCACGGGTTTCCACAAAACCAGGAAGAGGCCGCCCATCACCAAGAGGTAGATCCCGCGGGGGAAGGCCTCCAGAGCCAGCCGGGCCCAGGCGTGGCGCTTGATCAGCGTCTCCTCGGCGCCAGAGGTGATGGCCCAGTAACCGGCCAGGACCAGGGCCAGGAGCGGGAACCCCCAGCGCACAAAAAGCACCAGGGCGCAGGGGCTGTTCAGGTTGCCGTAATGGCGCAGCCAGCAGCGGGTGCCCCACACCAGACTGGCCAGCACCCCCAGGCACAGGCCGTAATAGAGGTTCTTGGTCCTCGGTTCCTGCACGCTGGAGAGGGCGCCCAAGATGGGGGCAGTCTGGCAAGCAGGGGTCTCCTCCCGGCACTTCCGGAAAAGCCCCGACAGCCGTGCGCACAGCACCACAGTGCCCAGGGTGGCCAGCAGCTGCCAGCAGAGCAGGGAGCCGTCCAGCCTGCCCTTCCACTGCAGTTTCAGAGCCTCCAGCAGCACCAGGGAGGTGAGCAGAAAGGGCACCACCTGGCCCTCTGCCACCACAAAGCTGTCCGAAAGCATGGCAGCGCAACGCAGGAACAGGATGCCCAGGGACAGACCTGGCCCCGCCCAGAGCCTGGGCTTCAAGCTGAGTCCGTTGAAAGGGGGGCAGAGGCCAGCCGCGTGCAGGGCAGGGGGGCGCCTGGCCCAGCAGTGCCAGAAGAAGCCCAGCTGGGAAGCCGCTGCCCCCCAGGCGGACAGCAGCAAGAGGTCAGGTCTGCCCCCCCTGAGGAGGTGAGCCAGCCCCAGCAGGGCCGCCCCCGCCACCCCCCAGAGCAAGGGGTAGAGGAAGAAGTGGCGGTAGGAGAAGTCCAGGCGAGTGGCCAGTCGGGAGGCCACGTAGCACAGCAGGCAGGAGGAGGTCAAGAGGGCGCAGCCGGCCACCATGCAGCCGGGATGGAAGCGGGCCCAGGACTCGGCACACACGGCCCGGGCCTCTCGCAGGTACTGCTGGAACCGCGTCCGGAGCCCCTCCATCTGCGGCAGCAGCGCCAGAGAGGCCTCCTGGGCCGAGAGGCGCCCGTGCTCCTCCACGGCAGAGCGGAAGAGACGCTGAAGGTGCTGCAGCTTCTCCGCTGGGAGGTCCTGAGCAGCCTCTGCGTAGGAGTGCAGGAAGCGGTCCACCTGCCCGGGTCAAGAGATCGGCTGCTCAGAGCCCCGGAGAGGCTGTTTCAGCCAGGGAGGAGCACTTCACTAAGGGCCTCCCAAGCCTCACCCAAAGCTTTTCACCCTTGCGGCTGCCAGGCCACATCTGCAGTGCACACGGGTTCAGCAACAGCTTCTGTGCTGTGAGGGGCACCTGGAGCGTGAATCCTCTGCTGAGCTCTCTCTGGGGGGGGGGGGGGGGGGGCCTTTGGGCTGCCTTCTTAGCAATAGCATGGAAACTTCTATAGTGCCCCATAGACTTTACAGCATTCTCTGGTTGGGACCGAACTCCTGGCAGTGGGCAGAGTTAGCCTGCCTTCTAAGTCCTGCACCAAGACCTGAAGACCCCACGGGTGGGGAGCCACTCTTACCTGCCTGGCATTGATGTCGTAGGCTGCCAGCTGGGCACGGAGCGAGGAGGCCGTGTCTCCCTCGGTTGCAAAGAGGTCAGCCATCACTTCCCCAATGTTGCTGTACGGCACTGGCACCCCCAACAAGAGAGCCAGGGTGGGCACCAGGTTCACCTGTGGGACCGTCTGGGGCTCCTTAGGAGGAATGGGGAACAAATGACGGGGCGAAGATGGGAAGAGACCTCCTGGATGGCACCCACTTCTTCACCCAGCCTCTCGTCAGGGACCAGCCACCTGGCGCTGCCTGCCGGAGGTGTGGCTGCTGACCATCATGATTCCATCAGGACCACCGGCGCAAGGAATTCTGGGAGCGCCCAAAAGGCTGCAGGTAACCTTGCCCAAGGACACACCCAATGGCAGCTCAGGGCTCGTCCTTCTTCCCAAAGACGTCACCCACCTGGCAGTGCCAGCCCTGTCTTGGCAGGGCCGCTTGTGGCGGCCAGGTGCCCTTCCGCTCACCTCAGGGGGAGGGTCCTGGAAGAGCGGAGCCTTGCTGTACACAAAGAGAGCTGCATCGAGCTCCTCATCGCTGTCTCCCCCGTGGTCCCCGGTCGCGGTCATGCCGTGGTCCCCTGCCACCAGGAGGAGCGTGTCATTTCCCAGGTGGTCAACCAGTGAACTGTCCATCAACAATATAGAACTTAAGCTACAGACTCTTGGCCTGCCCCAGTGCAGCACAGGCCGTTGAAAATAGCCAAGGGCCCTTTTAGAAGCAGCCACACCACAACAGCCCCTGGCTGGATGGTTGTGCCTGTACTGGACGAGGGCAGCCGGTGGAAAAGCTGCCTGCCATTCTGCCAGGCGAGGCGGGGGGGGGAGGGGCAGCCACACTGGGGGAGGGCTCCCTCTCCACTTCCAACTCACCTGAGCATCTCATCCATCTGGGAGAGCTTCTTGGCCATTTCGGGGTGATCTGGTCCGTGCTTGTGACCACAGTGATCCACGCCCAAGAAATGGGCAATAAGTAGATCCCATTCGCCACTGTCCACTGCGGCACAGGAAAGAGGGGATAAAGAGGTCAAAGGTGAAAAGGAGGGGCTGGAAGGAAGGACAGAGGCCGCTCTGAGCCATCTCTCTCCCCCTCCACTGCAGGGCAAAAGCAGCGCATGGATTCAACCAGGCCAGGTGTCAGGGAGAGGAGGGCAGAAGACGAGAGAGGGGAGGGAAAAGAGCTACATCAGGGGTCCCCAACCCTTAGACCGGGCCCTGGGCCCATCAGAAGGGGCTGCGGGAAGCGGGAGGCAAGCACTGTGCTCCACCTGTGCGTGTAGTAGGCAGGGCAACAAGCAGGGCTCCATGTATACGAGCGATAGGTGCCTATGGTACCTGCTGCTTGTGCAAATGGCGCTGTGCACGTGTGCACCTGGAACCATCCCCTCCCCCCCCCCCCCCCCCGGGTCCCCAAAGACAGAAAGGTTGGAGATGGCTGAACTCCATGGCCAGGCAGTCAAGGGCAGCTGAAGCTGGGATTCTCTTTTCCAAAAAACAAACCCTCATGCTTAGGCCCGGGGTACCTGCAGGATCATCTCCTGCCATCCTCCCATCGTCGGGTGCGCTCACACCGAGCGGGCCTCCTCAGGGTGCCGTCAGCCAGACAATGTCGGCTGGCGGTCCCCAGGGGGAGGGCGTTCTCTGCTGGAGCACCGACCCTCTGCAATGGACTGCCCACCAGCCTCAGGACAGGCCCGGACCTCTCCTTCCGCCGCGAATTGAAGGCGTTGCTTTTTCACCAAATGGGCTGAATCCGTAGGAGCGATTTTAAATAATTTTAATTAATTTAAAACTGATTTTAATGTTTATGTAATTTTTTTGTGTTCCTTGTGTAAGCCGCCCTGAGTCCTTCAGGAGAAAGGCAGCATATAAATTATATAAATAAATAAATGCGAGGGAGAATTTCTCCGTTCAAAGGGCAAGAACAGCCAAGGAAGGAGGACCTGTTCTTATTTGTGAAACTGACAGAAAATTGATCGTGGGCTTTGGGGTTATTTGGCCACCGTCTCTTGACTATGTTACAAAAGCGATTAAAAAGCATTTTCTTAGCAAAATCCGGATCACTTCCTAGCTGGAGAGTCCTTCCCCTCTGACTCCGACCTCCCTCATCCCCCAACCTCCCAGGCAGGACCAGGGCCGCTGCTCACCTGTCTGGTACAAATGCTGCAAGATCCCATCGTCCACCGTGTGCAGGTCTTTGACGTTGAAGGAAGGGAAGAAGTGGGCCCGGTGGAAGGCCTGTGGGAAGAGGCCCTCCCAGGTGTCGTCCCCCATGAAGACCACTTTTTTCCCTGAAAGAGGAGGGAGGGGGGGACGTTGGCAGAAGCCCGAAGGAGGAGCGATCCCAGCAATGGCAACCAGCAGGTGGCAACACAGCCCAAACCCTGGGCATAAAACCTGCTCCTGCTCCACCAGCACTGCCTCCTCCTCCAATTCCAGGAAGCCTCATTCCTGCTCTTTCTCCAAGGGACTCTCTCTCTCTCTCTCTGGAATAGAATGAGCTGGAAGGGACCTTGGAGGTCTTCTAGTCCAGCTCCCTGCTCAGGCAGGAAACCCTATATACCATTCCAGACAAATGGTTGTCCCGTCCAGTGTTTTAAGAAGAGACTGAAATGGTACAGGGTATTGGGTCTGCTCACACCCTGAGTCCAAAGTTTGGGGTAAGGGATCAACAGCTAGATTTCCCAGCCAGGATGAACACCGTTTATGCCCAACAGGCTTTTTGGATTGATACGACTGTGTGGACCACTGAGCCATGCCCAACTCCCAGGATTTCTGAGAAAGGGGCATCTTTTCACTCATGAAACAAAAGCCTGGAAATACATCCTGTTCTCCTTGAGGTGGTGGACAGCAACCCCGTTCCTGACTTTGCATCCAACATCCGTCTGCTCAAAGGCCCTCCAGAGCAGTGGCTTTCAACCTGTGGTCTGTGGACACCCCTCCCCCCTGGGGGATGACATCATCACAGGGGGTTCCGGAAGGCTTGAAGAAATGTTATGATTTGAATCTTAAGTCTTGGGGGGTCCGTGGCCACAAAAGTTGTTTAAAGGGGTCCATGGTGAAACAAAGGTTGAGAACCAGTGACCTAGAACTATCTTCTTGGGTGGGGGGAGGGGAGAGAGGGAGACCACCCCCAAGTCAAATCATGCAGCAACGTACAGGGAGGGATCCCAGAGCGCCAGATAAACGGGCCAAGCATGGAAGAGCCCATTCCAACCACCGACCAAGCCAGCCGATATCGGAAGGTTTTTCCTCGGCTGGTAACGAACAGTGGTGACAACCAAGGTGCATCCCAGAATTGGCTGCCTATGGAGGTTCTCCACCATCATCCAGGTCATAGTTGTTTCCCAAAGGTGCTTTTTCCAAGGGGCAACCGGACTTTCTGGCTTTTGAAGACGTTTCGCTTCTCATCCAAGCAGCTTCAAAGGAAGAGCAGAAAGTCCGGTTGCCCCTTGGAAAAAGCACCTTTGGGAAACAACTATGACCTGGATGAGGGCCTTTGAGGGGGAAAAAAAGTTGGCTGCTGCTACTCCACCGGCAGAGGGGCTTCCAGGCTAGGGAGGGGGAGGGGAAAGGTGGGGGGGGTTGGTTTCCATGCTATCCACCAGCAGCCAAGAGAAAGAGCCCCTCCCGCCCCCGTGAACGGTTTGCAGGCCCCCAGGAAGCAGGAGGGCCGGGCAGCCTCCTCCAAGAGGACTAGCGCCCCGGGCCTCCCTCTTCGCCCGGCCCACCGTTGCTGGCCAGCTGCCAGAGCAGGTTGTCCTCCCGGACGGCGTAGGAGGCGAAGTTGCTGCCGGCGTCGACGAAGGTGGGCAGGGAGCCGGTGGTGAGCGCCTTCAGCCGCTGCATGGTGGTGCTGGGCGGGTCGGCGCGGAAGCGGTAGAGGCGGGCGTGGCGGGGCCTCCGCAGGGCCAGGCGCCGCAGGGCCACCAGCCGCCCCTCGAAGGGCCTGGGCGGGAGAGGCCGGCGGGGGTCGGGCCGGGGCGGCGCCGCGAAGTCGAAGCGCAGCGCGTCGATCAGCACCAGCACCGCCCGCGGGAACCGCGCCGGCAGCCAGCAGGACCCGGAGCCGCCCGGGGAAGGGGAAGGGGAAGGGGAAGGGGGCCGGCCCGGCGGAAGGGCGCAGGCGCTGCGCTGCCCCAGCTCCAGCCGCATCAGCAGGAAGCCGCCCGCGAAGAGCGCCAGCGCCGCGCACGAGAGCAGCGCCGCCCAGGCCACCGGCGCCGCCGCCCGCCGCCCCAGCCCCATCCCGCGCCCTTGGGCCCCGGCAGCCACGCCGGAAGAGGGCGCCGAGGGCGGAAGGGGCCGGGCGGGCGGGCGGAGCGGCCGCGGGGGCGCCCCCTACCGGCTGGAGGAACCAACTGCGGCGGCTCCCAGCTGCTTCCCTAGGAAGAGCCCCCCACCCCACCCCCCAAACGTCCTCCGCCCTCCCCCACCCCTCCGCCCCACGGCTGCCGACACGAGCTCTGCCATCTCCTTTTATTACAACATGATTCAATCCAATCCAAAAATAAACCAGGAATAGTCCGGGGCTCCTTGGGGAGCAGTCCTTGGGGGGAGGGGGAGGGGGTGCTTCTCCAGCCCCATGGCCGTGGCTCCGGCTAGCTGGTGCTCGACTGCTCCAGGTCCATGTAGCTGGCGCTGCTGGGGGGCTGCTGTGCCGACTGGGGAGAGGCCGCAGGGTCCTCCAGGCTTTCGGGGGGCACCTGAGTCTTGTTCAGGGAGGAATAGATGGACATGGCCTGCGAAAGAAGGAAGCAAGGGGGTCGTCACCAAGGAACTGGGGGCTCTGCCCAGGTGGCAGGTCCTCCCTTGGGGGGGGGCTTGCTGCTCATCCCCCACCTCAAAAGAAAGCCAGTCTGTGAACCCATCAAAAAGCTGGAAAGCATTCAAGCCCCCCTCAATCCTTTGGGGCTCCAAAGTAGCCTCTCTGCCTAGGCCCCACCTAAACCTGGGGTTTTGCTCACCCCATAGGGTCCTTTTCCCATCTATTAGCATTTCCCCATCTCAGTCAAGGTAGGGGTCACCCCATGCCCATACAGAGCCCCCTGGGTGTTGCAACTGCCATCTGGCAGTCACAGCCTCTGCAGCCAAGGAACCCCCCTCCCCTCTCCTCCCCTCCCCAAATATCCCTTCTCCAGCCAGGAGAAGCAAGGCTGCCACTGCCATCTCTAAAGCCTCTGAGGCTGCCAGGGCCTCCGAGACACCTTCTCCAGGGGCCGGGAAACTGGGAAAGCAGCAACTCTTCCCTTCCGAATCCCCACCCCAAAAGAAGGTCCTCACGACGGGGATACAAAAATCAGAAAGACTGGCTCAAGCTGCCTCCCGGCTACAGCCGCCTCGATTTCTAGTGGCCCCCTCCCCCCCCCCACCCAAACAGCAGAAGCAAGCCCCCCCCCCCCGCCGGGCCGGGCGGGCCGGGCCCCCCCCCCCCCCCCCCCCCCCCCCGGGCTCGGTGGTTCTGCAGGGTTTCCCTCCCGCTGCCTTCCCAGAGTATTGGCCTGTGTGGCAGCCTGCAACTCCCAAGCTCCAGACTGACCTGGGTGACCATGCTGGTGACGTCTCCGGTGCTGGTGGGCAGGAGGATGGTGTTGGACTCCTTCGCCAGCTGGGAGAAGGCCTGCACGTACTGCTCAGCCACTGACAGAGAAGCCGCCATGTTGCCATTCTGAAGGAGAACAGGAAGCGTGAGCCAAAGGCAGCTGGGGGGGGGGGGTGAGGGAGGAGAGAGAGAAAGGAGAGAAAGGAGACCCTGAAGCCCCCCGTTTGGCTCTTCCTTTGCCCAAAGCAGGATAACCTCCTGAGTCAACCAATGGGTCCTTCGTCCACTTTTTCATTCCTGCCCAGAGGACAATCAAAGTTGCTGTGCCTCTACGCCCGGTGAATGGAAATGAGCAGAGGGGGGCCTCCAACCTGGCAATACCAAGGCCTCCCCTTTCCCCACCTCCAAGAGTGGTGCTCCCTGAGCCTGGACCCCAGGCCAGCTGAGTTGGGCCGAGTACAACCTCCGTCCCACCCAGGAACCTTCCACCCAGCCCTCCCCATCGCTCTTCTTCAGAGGAAACCTTTGTGCATGGGGGAGGGGGGGGCGAGGGGGAGGAAGCAGCAGGGAATGAATGAACGAACCTCCTTTATTCTTTCTACAAATAACTCAAGGCACTCAACACACATTCCTCTTCCTATTTTCCCCACAACCACCCTGTCAGGTTAGTTGGTCTGAGAGAGTGGCAGAATTTGAACTCATGGTCTCTAGTTTTCTAGTCTGATACTTAACCACTAGACCAAGCTGTCTCTTTAGAACTCAGGGCCTCCAACATAAGGCAGTCCCCCCCACCTCCCTTCGCCCCTCATGAACTTGGACTCGCCCCCAACAAGCGGCCCCATCCAAGGGTTTGCTTGGAGCCCCCATTCCAGGTGCAAAGGGGCAGCCCCCGACGCAGCCAGCCCCTTCTTCCTCCCTCTTCCCCGCAATCACCTGCTGGGTCAGAGCCATGCTCAGGAGTCCGATGGCCTCGGCCTTGGCTTGGGCCTTCACCAGGATGGCACTGGCATCCCCTGAAAGAGAGAGACAAGCCCAAGGGAGTCTGAGGTGGCCCCGCCCAGGCTGGCTCTCCTCCCAGGTGCCTCCCCCGGCCCCTCAGAGGGCCTTTGGGCTGAGGCCTTCCTGCAGGGGGAGGGGGAAAATAAATTGCAGCTCCTTTCCCCTCCCCAGAGAAGAGTGGGCACAGAGAAGGGGAGGGTGGAGGCCTGGCCTTCCATCAACCAAGCACAGCACTCTTTGTCCAGGCCGCTTGGAAGGAGCCTTTAGCCAGGCCTCCCTTGAGAAGGCCAGGACCTCCAGAGTCTGGGCTGCCCCAAAGACATCTCCTCCTGGGCACCCATCTCCTCAGGGCCCCTGGGCCACCCATGCCAGATATGGGCACCACACATGCAGAGGAAAAGAGCTGTGTTTGGCCCAGCCTCCCTGCAACGAGCCGTTTCTGCGCTCGCCGTACCGGCAGCCTCGTTGATCCGCTCCGTTTTCTCAGCCTCTGAAGCCAGGATCTGGGCCTGCTTCTTCCCCTCGGCCACGTTGATGGCCGATTCTCGAATCCCTTCGGACTCCAAGACGGTGGCCCTCTTGCGCCTCTCGGCCTCCACCTAAAAGCAATGGGGCCTTTTAGTGGGGATCTTCTCGTCTCCCCAGGTCAGGACTACAGGAGTTCAGCTGTTGCTCCTTCTACAAACCCTGAGCCCCAAATCCCATGCTAAGACAGGGCCAAGCTAGGCCAGGGAGGCCCCTCCTTTTGGCACAGATGAGCTGCATCGCCCTCATTCCAGCAACAGCCAGTCAGTTGGTGAAAGGAGACGCATCAGAACGAAGAAAGCCCAGCGCCAGGTGGCAACACGGCCCACCACCTACAAGGGCGGTGCCACCTGGAAAGGCTTTCTCTGCCCAGGAATGCCCGTCTGACCTGCATCTGCATGGACTCTTTCACTCGGGGGGGCACGTGGATGTCCTTGATCTCGTAGCGCAGGCACCGGATGCCCCAGAAGTCCGAGGCCTGGTTGATGGCGTAGACAATGCTGGCATTGAGGGATTCACGCTCCTGGACAGGACAAGGGTGGGGTCAGAGAGCCCAGCAAGGACAGAGCACAAAGACAGCCCTGGACAGCCCATCCTGCCCCCCTCCCCATTAGCTCAGACCCCACCCATGCTATGAGGCAGCCAGAGGGCCATTGGGCAGAGGGAGCATCTCGTTGTGGGCTCTACAATCACCTCCTGGTCCCTCCACCTTCTTCAGGAGTTGCCGAGCGGCCCTTCAGCTTTTGCCTCAACGGCTTTTTGTCAGAGGAGGAGGCTACATTGCTGTCTTCAGCCAAAGACGCCTTGCACTGACAGCCAGGTGCTTAATCTAGATTATTTACATAAAACCCTGGGGAGACAGCCCCTGTGTCAGGTCTGCCTTCTTCAGCATACCTCGCTTAGCTGGCATGCTGCCATAAAATGTGTGTTGGGGGGGAGAGATTGGGGAGCTAGAAGGGGGGAATGACAGGGTGACAGGAACCAGAGGTGTAAATCCAGAACAGACCAGCTGTTCAAGGATGGCCATGAGAATGGAATGCGAAACTCCACCAAAGAGGCACCAAACCTCAAAGCCATTTCCAAAACACTTAATTCAAACATCATTGGACACCGATGGACTGGTGAGGGCCAGGGAAGAGGGAAAAGCATAGGCTTTGAGTGGGAATATCAGATCCGGCTTTGCTTTTGCTGTAACCGCTCTCCTTTAGAAAAGTAAACCTTTTACTTCACAAATAGAGGCGAGGGTCTTTTTTCCTAAATGTCCAAATTGGGACAAGCCAGACACCCTGCTCTTCTCTTGCCCAGTGCATGGTGGGGGTGGGGGGGTGGGGGGTGTCTTCCTTCTCTTCTGTTGCTTACCCGGAAAACTTTATCCAGGGAGAGCTTGCCCAGCTCGGATCGCATGGTGGTCTGGGCAAGCTGAGTGACGGCATACTCGGGATCCTCCACCCCGTAACTAGCCTAGAGGCATCAGAGGAAAGGAACCGGGAAATAAGTGAACTTCTTCCAGGCCAGGCAGAAGGGCCAGAACCACCAACAACCAAGGAAAAGGCCTTGACTTTCTGAGCCCGATGTAGTCCTGGCCCTAGAAAGGGTCAACTCAAAAGAGATCCTTCTGCTTTCATCTGCCAAACCTCCAAAATCTGGGCAGATTAAAACCATGGAGGAAAAGCAGTTCCGAGAGGCCCCCAGCCCCACTGACTTGAAGAGTCCCAATTATTCTGTTCGGAGCTTCTGCCTGGTACCTTGTAGGGATCCATGATGCGCAGGTAGAGAACCCCGTCGATCTGGAGGGTCACGTTATCTGCAAGGACACAGGAGTTCTTTCAGCGGAAGCCAAGGGAACCTCGATCATCCATAGAGCAAAGCTTTAGGGAAGGCCCAGATGCCGGAAATCAATCCAGCACTTGGACCGCTAATACAAGGCTCTCGCCTCGTCAACCAAAACAAACAGCAACAGCCCCACAGGCATCAAACATCCAAGGAAGTGGGCTAAAGAGCCAGGCTAAGTGGAGTCAAAGCGGATGGGCCTGACCGCTTTCTGCTCTTAGGTTCAGTCCGAGTGCATCTCTGGACACCATCAATGACCCTCTGACTACCCCCAGCTTTCTGCTTTCAAGCTACTTGTCCAAAGGTGCTTTTTCAGAAGGCAACTGGACTTTCTGGTTATTCTTTGAAGACGTTTCGCTTCTCATCTGAGAAGCTTCTTCAGCTCTGACTGGATGGCGGGGAAGGGAAGGATTTATATTCCTTGCAGACAGCTGGTCATTTGCATCCTTTGAGAGCTGTTGAGGGCACCTGGAAGCTGCTTGTCATTCCTAACGGGAGTTTTAAAGTCACGGCATGCTGCCTTGAATCATCGCAATGAGGCAGCCCAGCGTTATTATCGTGGCCCCCATGTTTGGCCAGAGTTTGGGCGGCTCATCCTTGAACACTTCAGGGTTTAGGCTCCAGCAGGGATTATGAAGCCAGACTGCTGGCCCCCAACTGGCAACTGCAGGCAGCCAATCCAATCAAGGCCGCCTCAACTCCTTTGGGCTCATCTCTGAATGGTCGATGGGCCCCCCATGCAGCCCCACTCCCCCAGCCAGGCCACCTCACCGTGAGTAATAGCCGACTGCTCTGGCACGTTGATGACAATTTCCTTGAGGCTCTGGACGTAGCGGATGCGGTCTAGGAGCGGGATGAGGAAATTCAGTCCCTAGCAAGGATCAGCAAAGGACAAGAATCATCCTTTTCTCTCCACAAAATCATCTCTGACTGCCCAACAATCACAGCATCCCAAGCTTGGCGGGACCAAGACAAATGGCCGTCCAAGCTCTACTGGAACACCTTATGGTGAAACAGCCACCACCAAGGTCATCTAGTCCAACCCCCTGTAATACGCCGCAAAACCAAACGGACCATCCTTAAAGAGGGCCCTGTCTGGACTCTCCTCAAAACCCTCAGCAGCTGCAGCCAGGCAAGAGTTGCTTCCCATCCTCTTCCCTCCCCAAGGCTGGGCTAGGCTCGTCCTCTCCCCCCTGAAGTGGACGATCTGAGAAAGCTGAGCTTAGACGGGCACGTTCATTCCCCACGCAACTCACACTCACAAGCGTTGCGGTGGCAGCCGGCTCTCTCTGGCGAACTGAGCCATGCCCGGCGTTTTTTAGGAACACGCTCAAGTCCGTAGGCGGCCCATCGCCACCACCCTTAACTGACAATTGTACAGCCAGCTCCACGTTTTTCTGGGCACGTGGGAGGAAAGGTAATACGGGTAGTCCTCGACTTACAACGGTTCGTTTAGTGATCGTTTGAAGTTACAACGGCATTGAAAAAAAATCGACTTATGACCATTTTTCACCCTTAGGACTGTTGAAGCATCCCCATAGTCATGTGACTTACATTCGTATACTGGGTAACTGACTCATCTTTATGACGGTCGCAGTGTCCCAGAGTCACGTGAGCCCTTTTACAAGCTTCAGACAAACAAAATCAATGGGGATCCCGGATTCACTTAACAACCATGTTACTAACTTAACAGCTGCAGTGATTCACTTAACAACTGTGGCAAGAAAGGTCATAAAACAGGGCAAAGCTCACTTAACAAATTTCTCACTTAACATAAAGTTTGGACTCCGTTGTGGTTGTAAGTCAAGGACTACCTGTAAGAAGACAGCAAGCAGGGGAGGAAGTGGCATGCAACCTCTGACCATGGAAGAGGAAAGCAGGAAGGCTGCTGTGAGCCCAAGCTCTGCTAAGCAGCCCCTTGGGGTGGGACTCCTGCCTAGAGGACTCAGCCGGGGTGCTCACAACAGAGGGCGGCGCTTCCCCCATCCCAGTTCCGGGGGGGGGGGGGGGGGCCCCAACAAGTCAGGAAGGCTGCTGATGGGGCAGGTAACCACAGCTTGGCAGCAACCCTGCAGAGAGAACATCTAATCCCAACCAGAGCAAGGAGGCTTGGAGGGAGGCAAAGACTGGCTGCCCCTTGACAGACCTGCTTGCTTTAAGGCGTGGGTCGGCAGCCTGTGGCTCTTTCATCCCCCTGCTGTGGCTCCCTGTTGGCTGAACTCACCACTGGCTGGCCCCGCCCCTCGCCCTCTCTTCCCAGTCACTCCTCGTCTGCCCTGAGAAGGTAAGGGTGACAGTGGCGGATGGAGACTCGCTCCATATTCCAGAGCGGGAGAGAAGCGGCCCTGTACTTGCCTCTTCTTCCGGCCCTTGTTGGTGTTGTGCGCACCTCAGTTGCTTGGGGAGACGTGCAACTTGTTTTCATCCCGAGACACTGGCCCGGCCCGGCTGCAGCCAACGCCGCTGCTCTTGGCACCTCCATAGCCTGTCCGCTGCTCTCACAGCAGTTAAATTTAACGCGCTTCACAATGGGGGAGACGGCATCCCCTCCTCCTCCTGGAGCCCATTACGATGCAGAGCATCAGCCACAGCCAGGCCGGGCCAGTGTGACTGGGAGGGGAGGGCAAGGAGTGACGGGGAGGGCAAAGGGCAGGGCCAGCCAGTGATGGGTTCAGCCGACAGGGAGCTACAGCACGGGAATGAAAGAGCTGCA
This sequence comes from Ptyas mucosa, assembly GCA_012654045.1. Taxonomy (NCBI): domain Eukaryota; kingdom Metazoa; phylum Chordata; class Lepidosauria; order Squamata; family Colubridae; genus Ptyas; species Ptyas mucosa. The sequence goes on from WNWU01019744.1 coordinate 16,793, forward strand.
TTTTTCTGGGAACCTGAAATGTCTCTTGATTTAAATCATATGGAAAAAAGCACCCAAAGAAGAAGAAGGAACATCAGCAAACAAAAAACAACAACCCAACCCTCACCTGTTTTGGAGAACGGTTCAAGAGGGAACACACACACACAAACACAGGAGGGAGGGAGAGAGATGAGTAAGAGAGAGATGAGACAAAGAGAAAGGGGGGGGGGAGACAGACATAGACAGAGAGGGAGGGAGAGACTTGTTTCCCCACAGAAAAGAAAACACGGGGAGCCACAAAACCTGGGGGGGGGGGTCATGTGACTGGGGGGGAGTGAGTGAGGTTGAGTTGGGCGGGGCAACCCTGGTTTTGAGGCTCCCGGTGTTTCCTTTTCTGTGGGAAACGGATCCAAGGGGCTCTTTGAGTGTCTTAAGGCGGCAGGCCGCTGCTTTAAGGACCGAGGATTAAAATTGTATTTTCGCGGCTGCCTCAATTTACAGGGCTTAGCAGGGCAGAGTCAACCCACAGCAGCGGCCCATCGGCGGGGAAGGGGAAAAGCGCCACTGACGGTCTCCCAGCACCAGCGATCCCCTCCTTGGACCTAAAGGGACCCGGGCGGCCTCTCCGCAGCCCACCGACGGTGGGGGGGGGGGGGGGGGGGGGGGCCCCCCCGCGGCCGGGGGGGGGGGGGGGGGGGGGGGGCTCAGCACCGGGTCGCTGGAGACGCGGCCGGGGTTCGGAACGGACAGAGATCCTCGGGCGGAGCCGGATGCCGCTTCGCCCCCTCCCCGGGCGGCCGTGGCGACGGAGCCCGACTAGATGCCCCCCCGGGTACCCCCGCGGCTCTTACCGGCTCGAGAATGCGGTGGAAGCGGCCCATGCGCTCCACCACCCAGGCCTCCTGCTGCGGCACGAAGAGCACCACCGTGTTCATGGGGAGGCCCGAGGCGCTCCTCCGCGCCGTCCCGGGACCCGCCCGCCGGGCGCCCTGCAAGACCACCAGGGAGAGGCTGGGGGCGCTGAGGGGCTGGGACAGAGCCCCGCCCCCGCAGCGCCGGCCCCGCCCCTCGCCCCCCGCCCCGCAGCGCCCCGCACCTCCCGCAGCAGCAGCAGCCGCCACGCCCGCCCTCCGGAGACCCCGCGCGCCGCCCGCAGCGCCAGCATCGCGCCTCCCGCCCAGCGCCGGTCCGCCGCTCCAAGGCCTCCCCCGCGCTTCCGCTTCCGGGAAGAAAGCCCGGCCGGGCGTCGGACCACCCCTTCCGGTTTCGTAGCCAATGGGGCGACGACCGCTCGGTTCCCACTCGTCACGCTCCCGGGGGGGAAACCGTTCCGCGCAGCCCCCGGTTCCACGGCGTTAAACGGCCCGGCCACTCTCCGGGCGTAGGTCACGAGAGGGTCGCCGCCCCAGATATTTCCGCCCCTTCCGCATCCCAGGCTCGCCACCGCCGCCTTCTCGTTTGCTGCGCCCGTCGGAGCGCCCAGAGCGAGCGAAGGGAGCTTCCCTTGAGGGAGGACCAATGGGGGTGGGGGAGGGGTGGCCACGTTCCCGGTTTTCATGCAGGCGAAAGTCAAAACTGGCTCATTCCGGGGAAGGCCTCTTGCCCCGCAGGGCCTCCGGGCAGGGAAAACGAGGCTTCCATGCACCGGATCTACAGGCCGGAGCCCTTCAGGCTTTTCTCCCGTTAAATAAAGCATACGTGTGAGGTTGGCCTTCCTTCCCCCACCCCCCCTTTGCCCTTTTGGTAGATGCTTGCAAGCGTTCCCACAGCCCTCCTTTAAACCCACATTGATCACTCAGAAGAAACCCCCTCCCCCGAATGCACGTGAAGCAACAGCACTTAAAAGTCTTATTGGCAGCTTCATGATGCTTTGCAACCCTCTAAGCCAGTGGATTCTGGGAGTTGAAGTCCACCCATCTTCAAGCTACCAAGGTTGAGAAACACTGCTCTAAGCGGTGTAGAGACAGCATGTTGCTTCCCACAATCCAGGTCCTCGTTTTACTGACTTTGGAAGGAAGGTGGAGCTGACCTTGAGCCGGTCAGGATCAAACCTCTGACAGTGAGCAGTGTGTTAGCTTGCAACATTGCATTCTAACCACTGCGTCACCAAGGCTCTTGTAAATTGCCCCAAGTGCTGTAAGGTTTTCCTGGGCTTAACTAACTTTGGCTGTCATCACAGCAACTTCCTGAGGTCTCCAGGGGAATAGCAGTAGTACTGTCTTAGACTTATACACCACTTCACAGTGCTTTACAGCCCTCCCTGAGCAGTTTAGAGTCCAGATGTTGCCTCCCATAATCTGGGTCCTTTTACCAACCTTAGAAGGATGGAAGGCTGAGTCAACCTTGAGCTGGTCAGGATTGAACTGCTGGCAGTGGGACTGCAGAGTTAGCCTGCAATACTGCATTTTAACACTGCCAGAACAAAATATGTCTTTCTCTCCAACTGCTTCTCACCTGGGGAATTGCACACTTTGATGCAGCACAGCAAGAAGCCTCCAGAGTTTGGGGGGTGGGGGGAGTGAGACAAATCATCCAGCTGCAAATCTTATTGCATGGCATTGTTGTTCCCACACTAGCCACTCTGGCCCAACTCCTCCTGTTGTAGAGAATGAGGCCAACAAGAGTGTTAATTGTTCAGTAAATCTGTCATGTGTCAGTTGCCACTGTCCTCCAATTGAAATGTGTCCCCCCCCCCCCAAAAAAAATCAGGTCACCCAACAGCCCCAACCTGCTCAACTGTCTCATTTCAGGCCCCCTCCCCCATTCAGTGGGGTCAGACCCTCTTGAAAATATCAAGGCAGACAAACACTTTTTCCAAACACACATTTATAGATTTTTTTTTGTTCCAAAAAAAAGGAAAGGGAAGAGAGAAAGTATTCCGTACATTTCTGCCTGTCTCTCTTTCTTTCCTTTTAAATATAAATATTTTCAAGTCTCTGTAATTGTAGCCCCTTTCATCACACCTGCTCCCTCTTGAGAGAACAATGTAGGAGATGCAACCCAAACCAAAATGATACCAGGGGAAAATAATGCTTGGGGGGACAGGGAGCAGAACTGTCCCCCAAAAGAGGTCTGGGCTTCACAGCAAGGCTTCCTGTCTTCTAAACTGGTGCAGCTCAAACTGGGACAGACTCAAAGCTATCCATGGACCCCTCAAACAGCTCCTCCTGCCTTACCATCTTCAGCTTGGTTGATGCCCTCAGCAGAAGGACCCACAGGGGTGGTGATAGTTCAGGTCGCAGACAAAGCAAAAACTTACACTGATTCACAAACCCTGCCTCATACCTCCAAAGATCAACTGTCTGAATTCTCTTTTGGTCACACACAATGTGTGGACCAGAGCTGGGGACTGAGAGGCCAGCATGAGCCTCCCTAGGGCCTGGTCTTGTACAGCTGGTCCAGGGGAGGAGGAGGAGGAGGAAAGGGAGCCTGAAGCAGCAGCCGGGAGGAAAGACACCCCCACTTCTGGGAGAGTTACAGCTTTCATGGCTTCCTTGGAAAGGGGAGCAGTTACGCTTGATCTGCTCCCCCTGCAGTGCTGCCTTCAGCTCCCTTCCCCTAAGCTAGCTTGGATGGGCTCTAAAGCTTCTCCTGCCCGGTGATCCAGCCTGATCCCTAAAAAAGAGCACCTCCCCCGCGAAGTCCCTGGAGGAAAAGGCTACCTCCCAGTTCTGTACATGCTTCTGAATGGCCCAAACGCCTCTGCACCCTGCCCGCCTACCAAAGCCAGCAGGAGCCCATCCCTCACGGCAACACCTGCACCCTTCCGCTCCCCTTCTCCCCAGCCTCCTGCACAGAATTGTACCAGCCACCAGAACACGAGAGATTGAGATGTGCTGCATTTGTAATCCTGGCTGGGCTGGATCCAATGAGTAAAACGCCACCCTGGGCCAGGCATGGCTCCGAGCGGCAACCGACCGCTGCAGGGAAGCATCTGCAGCCCCCTGCCCCTCCTCGGCTTCGGCAAAGTGCTGCTCTCCCGCTCCCTCCTTCAAGCCCGGGGGGAGTAGCAGGGGTTGCGCGGCAGTTCCGTGAAAGACTTCAGCTCATAAGGGATCCCAGAGTCCATCTCAATTGACTTGCGCGAGAAGAGCAGCCGGATGTTGTCATGCAGGTAGATCTTCCCTGACTTTGAACTGTGGAACCTGGGAAGGGAAGCAGGAGGCTCTTCACAGGGGGCCTAGGGTTGGGAGATCAAAGTCTGCTGCTCCGGAAGGCCAGGGGGGCCGTCTGGGAACCAAGGCACCTTTGCCTGCAATGGGGGGGGGGGGGGGGGGAAGCAGCCAGCACAATCTCCTAAGGCCCTAAGAAGACGCTCGTCATTCTGAACCACAATTAATCCCGCTTCTTTGGAGATAACGCAATTGGCTGGTTTATGCAACGCTGAGGCCAGACTCAGAAAGGAAAAAAACAGAGCAGGTTTGGCCAAGGGATGGAATGTCCCTTCCTCTTTGGGCCCACTCTGCTCGGGGCAGCAGAAGAGGCCAATTCTCCCAGACTGGACTTCTCCCCTTTACCAACCAGGTCTCTGAGCTGATCCCTCACAAGGAGACCCAAGTGAGCCAAGCCCCCACCCCCACCCCATCCCGGCTGCTTCGTCATGCCACAGTCCCTGAGCCCAACAAGTGTGGTTCAGGCTAATTTTATTTATTTGTTTATTCATGAAATTTTATTTGTTGCCACTCTCGTATCCAACGACTCCTGAGTGGCTTGTTCCAAAATGTGCTAAACCACATCCAAAATAAGTGCAACAACCAGCTCAGGTGTGGCGCAGATCTTTGTGCAGCTGCAAAGGAGCCCAAAATCAGTCAAACGGCACTGAACCTCTGTGCAAATGGAGGTTGACTCCCTGCTGGTGTTCGAACCGACCTCTGAAGGCAGCTGCACCAACCCAGAAGAGGTGCTGATATAGGGCTAAATTTGGCCCCTCTCTCTGCCTCTTGCCTCCCCCCACTCCAGCCCAAATCTAGGAGAGGATCTGGGGTGTTTTCCTGGTGGCCAGCAGCGGTGGGGTGGGAGAGTGAAGCAAATCCAGTGGAATCCACCAATCCCTCCCTCCCTCTCTCAGCAACTAAGGAGGCTAAGGAGGCTGCCGTTGCAGCCTTGTGCCCCAGGCGAGAGCAGTGACTGCTGCTGGGCAGCGGGGAGGCCGTGAGGAAGAGCCCAGAGGCTCAGGCCCTGCTCTCCTGCGCCCCCCCCCCCCAGCTCCCCTGCCCTCACCTCAGGTGCATCAGGTAGCAGAGGACCCGCTTGGGCTGCCCTGCAAGATCCGAGACGGAGGCCTCCCCCTCGCCCACCGGCACCAGGAAGATGCGATGGCGCAGGAAGGTGACATGGTTGGCAGGCATGTCGTGGAAGTCGTAGGTCACCAGGAACATCTTGACCACCGTCTTATTGGGGTTGAATAAGGTCTGAAACGGGAGGGGAGTCAGTGGGGGGGAGGGAGGGAGGGAAAGCCAGAAGCTGCTGGCGGGCGTTGCAGACAGAGGAAGGTCAGGAGGGGGGCTATTCGCCCAGGCTCCCCCGCCATGCCTTCTGTCCCCCCCCACTCCCTCTGCTCTGGGGCAGGAGATGAGGGGGAGGGAGAAGAGAGCCAGGCTGTCTCCAGCTCCCAGGCTACTCCCCAGAAGTCAGAGTCCCCTCCATTCCTCTCGCCACCACTCACCACTTGGATGGTGCCCGTTCTGGGGATGCTGTACCCCTTCTTTCCCAAGGCTTCCAAGTCAATGACTCCCTGCAACACAAAGGTGGCACCAGAGCAATGTCAAACAAGGGGGGAACGTGGCTGGTTGCCAGGTGAAATTCATTTGGGGAGCCTCTCACTGGTAGAATCGAGGGGCCGGGAGGAAGAGGGGAGCCCCTACAGCAGAGTGGCTTCCCTGGGCTAGCCCCCAGCACAGCCCCTTCCCTCAAAGGAGGGCAGGAGAGGCCACTGTCGGCTTACCAGAAACGGGGAGGGGGCGTTGTGCTCGGCTATGTCGAAGTAGGTGACCTCCACAGGCAGGGTGGCGTGCTGCGGGCAGTAGGATCCACTGGCCCCGATCTCTGCGGTGAAGCCTCCGATCCGGCCGGAGGGCGGGAAACGCCCCTTCAGCATCGACTCCTGCCAGGAGGGAGGGAGGGGAGGGGCATTCTCAGGAGAGGGGGGCTTGACCAGGACATGCCCCCCCATGTCCCAATGAGGACCGAGCCTTTCTCAGCTCAGCCCCCTCAGTAGAAAGGAGGCAGCCACCCCACAGCTTCACATTCACGGGGGACATTAATGGCCCCACAGGTGAGTGGCGGGTCAGGCCTCCCCAGCTCCACGGTTACCTCAAAATTCCCCAGAAGGGCGTGGCTGGTGGAGGTGGTGGGGGGCCGCCTGCCCACGAGAGCCCTTCCGGGGCTGCTGCGCAGCTGCCTCCTCCTGCTTGGGGCAGAAGGGAAGTTTCACTCCAGGGGGGCCTCCTCCAGCCCCTCTTGACCCCTGCTGGGTGTGGGGTGCTGGGGGGAGAGATGGCCTGGGACTCGGCCACATGTGTAGCCTTGGGGAACTCCGTGGACAGGCCCCGTGGCCGTCCCACCGGGCTGCATGGTTTGGAGGCTGCTGTGGGCTCCCTGTATCAAAAGGGGGGAGGAGGGGGGGAACTCACGGTTTGAGGTGCAGCCCTGTTTTCAACGGAGAAGTGCCAGTCCTGCCGCTTGCAGAGCCCTGCACCAGAGACCGAAAGGGGAGGTCAGATCCACACAAGCCCCCTGCCTCCAATCCAGGACCCCCTCCGGAGCAAATTGCCCTCCTCCTGGGAGCAGCCGTTTAGAGGCGAGGAAGAGAGAGAGAGCCCACACAGCATTTCGCACGGGCCACCCCTTGGAAGCCAGTCAAGCACTAGGAAGGAGGCTGCTTTTAAAGCAGAAGGCAGCCCTGTCCGCCCGCCCGCCTGCCCACCCAGCCTTCTAGCAGCAGCCGCCGCCGATGGACAGGCCTCACAGCTGCTCTGATGGAAGCCCAGTTCAGTTAAACCAGTTTCTCTCAACCTCAGCCACTTGAAGGCTCTTGAACTTACTCCCAGAATTCCTTGGCCCACCTGTTGGTTTGGAAATTCAAGCAGCCCAGGTCGAGAAATGCTGAATTACCTTCCCCAGGAGCAAATAGCCCCCCCCCCAAGGTCTTTGGGACATCTGACACTTCTCCTCTTCCCACAGCAGGGCTGGCTCAGGAGAGCCACTAGGAAGCCGCGGAGAAGAGGAATAGGCTTTGGAGCTGCTTGAGTGGGAACCTCAACCCAGGCGTCTCTTTGTAACAGAGCACCCACTGCAGTCTTGGCTGCTTGTCAGGCTCAAAAGACCAGGCCCAAACATGAAGGTTCAGTGAAACGGATTTATTGCTAAAGCCCCTGCATAGGAATCTTCTCAACGAAGGGTCGGCGTGAGATTCAGTGGCGGTTGGACTGAGCCTGCTTGTGACTACGTAGGGATTCCAGGCGGATTCCTCTTTTCACTCCGGCCCCAGGAGTGGGCTCTGCCGCTCCTTCCCCTACACGGGCTATTCTGGGGCATCCTCCCAAACATCACCCAAACTGGGTATTCAGTAACCTGAGCACTGGTGACACCCAGGGACGGGAGCGCAGCTACCAAGCAGCTTCTGGCTGCTTTTAGCCTATAAAGCCGTCTCTTGGCACCTGTTATCTTCAGGGCCACATTCTGAGCCAGAACTGTTCTGGGAAAAGCAGTCAGGGGTCCCCACCATGAGGAGGCGAGAGGCCAAAGATAAAAGATGCCAGTCCTCCACTAACTCCACCAGTGCAGTTATGTCTCTCTCTCCCTAAAACAGAGCCCTTCCATTACAATTTTTTTTCTACTATACATTGATTGATTGATTGATTGATTGATTGATTGATATACCACCCTTCTCCCGAAGGACTCAGGGCGATGAACAGATTAAGATTTCATATACTAACTATATATATCTGGATGCATTTATCTATATATGTATGTATGTATATATATATATATATATATATATATATATATATATATATATATATATATATATATGGCATTACTAATAGCACAACAGAAAGTGACCCAGTACTTCTAGCATGCTAAGCATGTGCCAAAATGAAACAATGAAATATGTGTGTGTGTGTATCTGCTAAGACCTTGGCATAGAATTTAGGTGTTTATGCTAGCCCTGCTTGTTGAGACAGAAAGGTCTTCAGGGCATGTCGGAAAGTGCGAAGATCTGGAATTATTCATATTCCAGGGGGTATTTTGTTCCAAAGAGTAGGTGCCCCCACAGAGAAGGCTCTCTCCCTTGGAACTACTAGACAACATTGTTTTAATGATGGTACTATGAGTAGCCCTACTCTGTGAGAGCGTATTGGTTGGTGGGAGATTATCGGTTGCAGTAGGTGGTCTCGTAAGTACTCAGGTCCTAAGCCATGGAGCACTTTAAAGGTAAGAACCAACACCTTGAAGCGCACTCAGAAGGCCACCAGAAGCCAGTGCAGCTCGCGTAGAAGAGGTGTTACATGTGAGCGCCATGTTGCTCCCATAATTACTCGTGCGGCCGCATTCTGGACCAGTTGAAGCTTCCGGGTACACTTCAAGGGGAGCCCCATGTAGAGAGCATTGCAGTAGTCAAGTCGGGAAATGACGAGGGCTTGAGTGACTGTGTGTAAGGAGTCCCGGTCTAGAAAGGGACGCAATTGGCGAATCAGGCGAACCTGATAGAAAGCTCCTCTGGCCACGGCTGTTATATGATCTTCTAAAGACAGTCGTGCATCCAGGAGGATGCCTAAATTGTGAGCTTTCTCTGCAGGGGTCAATGACTCGTCCCCAATAGTTAGTGATGGAACTAACTGGCTGTACCGGGACGCCGGCAGCCACAGCCAATCAGTCTTGGAAGGTTTGAGTCAAAGCCTGTTTCTCCCCATCCAGACCCGTACGGCCTCAAGGCACCGGGACATCACTTCAAGGGCATCATTGGGGTGGTTTGGGGTGGTTTGTGGTGGAGATGTACAGCTGAGTGTCATCAGCGTACAAATGACACCGCACCCCAAAACCACGGATGATCTCCCCCAACGGCTTCACATAAATGTTGAACAGGAGAGGCAAGAGGACCGACCCCTGTGGCACCACGCAAGTAAGGGGCCTCGAGGTCGATCTCTGTCCACCTGTCAACACTGACTGCGTCCTGTCAGAGAGGTAGGACGAGAACCACCGTAATATGGTGCCTCCCACTCCCAGCGCCTCCAACCGGTGCAGCATGACACCATAATCAATGGTATCAAAAGCCGCTGAGAGATCTAATAGGACCAGGATAAACTTTAAAGTTCCTATTTTTTAATTTGCACTTTTTAATTGCAGAGGTGTGTGTTAACAGCCAATTAGATTGCAGTGGGGTAGAAATGCAGTAGATCTGGAAACAGAAGGCCAGGCCTTCTCCTGCATCTTGGATAAAGCGGAAGGCCTGCCCCACTCAGGAGAGAACCCAGAGATTCACCCCACGCAGAGGGGGAGAAAGAGCAGAGAGGCAGGGTGAAATGGAGCTGGGGGGAAGGGGGGCTTCCTTTCCTTCCAGGCCTGAAGGAGAGACATCTAGCACACGAGTCCTCCCACGCGTGTGCGCACGTGCAGCTGTTTGCGCAAACATCACATGTGCACCCACCACTTGCACAAATGGAGTTATGCTGCTCATGTGGGGGCTTTGCCCCTCGCACAGAACCATCCCCTCCGACCCCCCTCCGCTGGTTCTCCCAAGCCGGAAAGGTTGGGACCGCTGACCTAGCAGGATTCACCCAAAGACTGGGAAAGCCCAGGAGCTTCTGCCGCTGACAGATGCTGGGTGCAATGAGCATGCCGGGAGTGGGACAGCCCTTTTCAGCTCTAAGGGAGGCTTCTTGGCAGGACGACAGGGTGTGCCAGAGCTCGGAGCTCTGCCACCTTGGACACCGCAGAAAAGCAGTTCTTTGCCCAGAGCCCAGCTCCTCACCCAGCCCTCTTTGGGGACAGATGTACTGGGGGCCCTTTCTGGCCCCAGTTCCTTACCTTGGCTGTGGGAAGCAGATGGTTCCAGAAGGGAGCGCCCTTGGCATCGGTGCTGCGGCAGGAGGCTGGCACGGTGGGAGAATGCAGGGCCCTCTTTTTGCGTGCTGGTAGAAGGCTCTCTTCCTCCAGACCGCTGGCTGCCCTCCCTTCAACTGAGGGCAGCAGCTTCCTCTTGGCCGGGCAGCTGGCAGGGCCGCCTCCCGAGAGCTGGCTGCTGGAGCAGGGCGTCTTCTCGGCCGAGCAGAGCCCGTTGGCGCTGAGGCTGGGGGCCTCGGGTGGAGTGTTGGGTGCCTCGGCCTCCAGGGACGGCTGCCCTGGCGGGGGGGATGGGGGTGCAGGGCTGTGCAAATCGTGATCGTGTGGGAAACGGGCCCCCCCGTTCTCTTCTGGCCTGGAGTCCATGGCGGGCTGCTCCCCCCACAAGACAGGGGCCGAGTCTCTCGTGTGCAAAGTGGTGCAGAGCCTGCCAGGCAGCGGCAGGGCCGCCCCCCGGCCCTCGGCAGCTCTGGGCTCCTGGCCTCCACGCTGGCCGGGACTGACCTCCTGCCGATGCTCTACGACTCGCAGGCCGCTATGGGAGAAGTGCTGGGCGGCGCCCCCCAGGGCCAGCCCGTCCACCAAGAGCCCGTCCTCGATGGCCTCCTCCTCCGTCCCCCAGTGGTCCCTCTTGGCATCCCACTCGCCACCCTCGGCCACCCACCGGGGCTCCGGGCAGGCCCGCTTGATGGGCTGCCGTCGGGGGCCCCTCTGCTGCGGAAGGGCAGAGCCGCTGCCCCGAGGAGAAAAGATGGAGACCTGGTAGACCTTCTGGCTGCCCAGCTCTGGTGGACTGCAGCCCATCTGGAGGCCATGATGCTTCCAGGGCGGCTGCTGCTGCTGCTCCTCTTCCTCCTCCTCCTCCTCCTCTTCCTGCTGCTGCTGCTCCTGGCTCAGGCCTGTGATCTGCTCGCGGGGGAGTCCAGGCTCAGCACTGAGGTGCCTCATGGGGCTGAGGGGGAGGACAGGCGCTAAAGTGCCGCGTGGTCAGGGCGTCTGGCCGAGTCCCCTGCTAGGAAGTGGGCTGCACAGCCACATCTGAAAGGACAGGGAGGGCGGGGTTGAGCAATCCCCCTCCCCCCCAAGGCTGCCTCTCCAGGCCTCAAGCAGGAGCCCCCGCACCGGCCCCCCAAGGGGCAGCCCCAGACCCAGGGATTTCTCCTCCAGGCAGCCTCTCTCAGCTGCAGGCTGCTGCACCCCTGGGAGCCAATTCTGGGGCCTTGTGAGCCAAATCAGATGTGTGTGTGCGCGTGCCTTCCTTCTTCAAGTGCTCAGGAGCCGAGGAGCCAAGGCCTTCCTGACCCTCCAGCCCCATTGCAAGGTCTACAGCGCTTGCACTGCCCACTCACCCCACTGCACGGGGTCCCGTCCCCTGGCCGGCGTGTTCTCCTGCTGCAGCAGCCGACGGTGACTGGTGAAGTTGGCTGGGGACACCTGCCACCCTGGCACTCCCCAGAAGCGGCGCGGCTGCCGGGGGATGGCTCCCACCATCACGGGCTCCGGCTCGGTTCTGTACGCAGACCACCACAATGTCCCCGCCAGGCCAACGAAGCAACTGGGCAGCAGCCCTGGGGAGACAGAGGAGCGAAAGGCCGCCTGTAACCTCCTCAGGAAGAAGGGAGGGGGGATCCAGGTGTGGAAGCCAGAGGCCCCTCCTGGCACAAAAGGGAGGAAGAGAAGAAGTGGGGTCTCTGGACCTCCTTAATGAGGAGGGGGCGACCGGGGACTTTTCAAAGGAGAAAACGATTCTCTGGTCAATCCACAAATGTGTCCACGAAAATCCACCTGTGGCTTCAGCAATGAAGGATTTCTTCAAGGGGGGGGGGGGGGGAGAGATTTCATATGTAAAATGGTGGCTTATGCTTCACCTGGGAAACATCCAAATTGCCCACAGAAAAGCCAAACGGGTCTGGTCTCCCTCAGGACTTTCCCAACTTCAACATGGCTGGCTGGCTGGCTGGGGAATTCTGGAAGTCCACCTTAAAGTTGCCAAGTTTGGAGACTACTGATTTAAATGCCAAGGTCCTCCGTCCCCCTCCCCCCTCCCCCACTGGCCTCATCATCCCTGCAAGGACCGAGGGAGGAGAGCCAGGCTAGCACCCCTTCTCCTCTGGGTGGGCTCTCTTCTAATTGCAAACCCCCCCCCCAATAAAAACACCCTCCCCCCACACACACAAGGGTTTGTCCAGACAACCCCATCAGAATCAAGGACCGGCAGCTTCAAAGCCCCATGGGCATGGGCATGGGCACAAACTGGCAGCCAGCTGCACCAGCCAGGAGCCGACTTCCCACAAGAGAGGTTGGCAGGGGGCCTGTGGCTGGAGGGGGGAGAGCGGAAGCCCCACCGGAGTCAAGGCCCTCTCCTCCCCAGCTTTGACAGCAGGATTACTGCAAGTCGGGGTGGGGGTGGTGTCAAAGCAGTAGCCGCAAAAGAGCCAGAGCAGAAAGTGTCTGTGGAAGGAGAGAAGCCCCCTCCTGCCATGTACCAGAACAAGGAAGGCAAGCCACAGGCAGCCTTGGCCCCACAGCACCCCAGGACAGAAGGGGTCCCCTTGGAGCACAGTCCTCCAACCTCCTCCCCCTGCAGAGGCTCATGCCAGCCGCAAAAGGGCGTGGGGAAGCAGGTGCTCAGACTGCGCTGGAAGAGGGGGGAGCAGTGGGGGGGCTGCAGGAAACAAGGAGGGCAAGGGGAGCCACAGAGATGGGGGGGGGGAGGGAAGGGGCACCTTGTTGCAGAGCAGGGAAAGGCAGGCGCCCTGCAAAGGGGACCCTGGCAGCAGCCCCGCCCCAGCCTCAAGCCACCCCAGGGAGGCCTCACCTGGACCCGATTCAACCTCCAGGACATGGGCTCCTTTGGCCAGGATTAGACACAGCAAGCAGTGTTGATGGGTTTTGCTGCAAAGTTTCCTTAAGACCCCCTCTCACCTTGGGGGTGAGCTGGAACGGCGGGTCCAACCCCCACCACTGTCCCACCCCAAGAGGGGAGGGGAATGAGAAGAGCTCAGAGACTCCCTGGAAAGGGGCTTTTCGGCAGGGGTCCTGGGGCCATCTGGCTTTGGGCCAAAGCAAGCCCCCCAAAGGTGCAGCCCACCCGCTTTCAAAGGGGAGCGAGAGAGGAGGGGGTTCTTACAAAAGCCCTGGCTGTGCCTGAACTCCAGAAGCACCCCCACCCCCACCCTCGCATAGTCCCCAGCTAAAGAACCCTGGTCTGCAAAGCTCTTTGGGGAACCTGAGGCCCAAAGGCCAGGCCCTGCAGCCAACCCATCTGGAAAAACGGGTGTGTGTGTGGGGGGGTGTCCGCTCCTCCAGAACAGGGCTCTCCAAACTTGGCCACTTTAAGACTTGTGGACTCCAACTCCCAGAATTCCTCAGCCACCTATGGACCAGGTTGAGGCATTCTGGCAGTTGAAGTCCACAAATCTCTACATTGACAACCCTGCTCTAGGCCAACCTGGGGGACCACAAGCAAACCACCATCAATGCCAGCCAGTTTTCCAACATGGGAGCCACAGGGCAACCAGAGCTGCTGCCAGGGGTCTGAGCATCTTCCAGCACAGGGGCTCTTGCCTTCAGGGGTCCTTGCCCCAGGCAAGAGCCTGCCTGGCTCCCCCCCTCCCACCCAAAGTTACCCAGGCCAGCTGCCGGTGCAATTCCAGGGTCAGGACTCAGGGGAGGAGGAGGAGGAGGGGGAGGAGGAGGAAGAGACCACCCGAGAGGCTGCTCCGGGTTTTACCTTCCCCATTCAGCCCAGGTCACCATGACACCCCACCCCCTACACCTCCCCTGGGCTGAGCCAGCCAATGGCAGCCCAGTATGTAAATCAGTCAGGCCACAAGAGAATGGGAGGGGGGGCAGAGGTGTGGGGCAGGCAGGGGAGGCCAAAGCTGGGGGGAGGGACAGGGACCTTGTTTCCAAGGTCCCTTGGAGGGCGGTCACCTCCAGACGCTCAAGGGGAAGCGGTCGCTGTCCCCCCAGACCCTGTGAGCCTCCGCCAGCCCTCCTTCTTCCAAGGACTCCACTGCCATGACCCACATGCATATCCCTGCACACAACCCTGATTGAGCTGGAGGAAGATAGCAAGGAAGGGAGCCCAGAGCTGGGCCATCATCATCATTCCTCCTCCTCCTCCTCGCCACAACCTGTCCAGAGCAGCTAAGTTGTTTTTTAACTGATGGAGAATCAATGCTGCAGTTGCAGCGCAAGTTGAGGTGTTTTGTGTTCACCTGCCCAGCTCTTTCTCTCTGCTGTGCTGTCCACCGGGGGATCTGTGGGGTTGCCAACATTGCCAGAGTGGACAACTCGCCATGGCCAACGGGGCTCAAGACAACTTCACTGCAAGGCAATTCCACGTGGGATAACTCAATGCAATCGATGTTATCCACCCGTTTGACATTATTTCCATTTTTGTCAGTGAAAATAATATCAAAGAAACAGTGGCGGGTAACATTTATGGCATCGATTTATCCCGCGTGGAATGGTCTTGCAGCGAGTTGTCCCATTCGGTGCCAGCCAGAGCAGCACCTGGGCAGTTAAGAGCAAAGGAAGGGCAGAGAGCACCAGGGGGTGAAAAGGGCTGGGAGACCCTCTCGGGGGCTGGAGACGAGAATCGGCTGAGGGGCTGAAGGAAGAAGAGAGCGAAAGATGAGCTGCTGCTCAAAAAGGAAACCGGAGCTTCTGCCCACAGGCTGTGCCACCCCAGTGCAAAAGGTGAGGGGGTGACAGATGCCAGGCACAGAATTTCCCAGGAAAAGGGGCTGAGGCAGGAATAAAGACTCTCAGATGAAAGGGGGGGGGGGGGTGATCCAGGCAGCTCCCTGAAAGCACCAATAATGAAGTTGACAGGCCCAGATGCCCCAGAAGGCAGCAAACAAGACCGATGGCTGGGCATGACTCCAAAGGGGCCAACACGCCACCTGGCAAAACACTGGCCTCCTCGAGCAACTGAACTGCAAAATAACAAGATGCCCACGTCTTCCCCCCTCCCCGGTGCAGAGGGGTGCCCTCCCCAAGCTGCTGCCCTTTGATAACAGCAGGATGAGGCCCTGCAGCCTGTGTGTAGCCACGCCCTCCTTGGCTACACACAGGAAAGAGATGCAGTGCAACGCCCCCACCCCAAAATCCAGGAACCCCCTGCAGCCTCCTCAAACTTGCCATTGCCAGGAACAGAGTTGCAGGAATTGGGGAAGTCTGGTCAAATGAAAAGAAAAACGGGGGGGGGGAGGGGCGCATGACAACAATCTTCCAATATCTGAGGGGCTGCCAGAGACAGGAGGGGCTCAACCTATTCTCCTCAAGGCAGGACAAGAAGCAACGGATGGAAACCAATCAAGGAGAGAAGCAACCTAGAAAGAGAAATTTCATGACAGTGAGGACAATTAACCAGTGGAACAACTTGCCACCAGAAGTTGTGGGTACTCCAACACTGGAGGCTTTTAAGAAGAGACCGGACAGCCATTTGTCTGAAATGTAGAGTTTCCTGCTTGAGCAGGAGGCTGGACTAGAAGACCTCTGAGGTCCCTTCCAAATCAGAAGCACCAGATCCCTGATCCCAGAGGATCAGCCCCACAGACCCTCTCTGGAGCTTTGAGCATTTTTTAAACAGGAATTAATTCGGTGCCATTTTTCTGGGTCAGGCTTAACCCAAACAGTAAGAAGCCCACAGCAATCTTAGAAGAGCTCCGCTCCGTGCAATTGAAAGGCGTAGCCCCCTCCCCACTCAAGGAGAAGTAACCAGATCGAGATCACCAGGGACCAGCAAGATGGGCATTCCCAGAGAGGGTTCAAGGCCTCCTTAAAAGGGCAAAAGACAAACCAGACTTCCCTCCCCATCTCACAACTCCTCTGCAGCTGCTGGACCAAGCCCAATCCTCTGGCCCTGACCCACAGCGCCTTCCCCCCAACCAGGCAGCAGGTCAAGGCCAGGTAAGGAGGGACGTGCAGGGCCCTCCTTCTCTCTGCCAAGGCTCAGCAATCATCAAGGACAGCACAGAGTCTTGGGGAGGAAACCATTCTTCTCCCAGGTAAACCAAACCAAAGAGACCAATCAAATGCAACGTTATTTTCGAATCAGCCAATAGAAAATGCCTGGCGCAGCATTCATGCAGTTTCCTTTTGGATCTGCTTATGGAATGAAACGCATAGGTGCCTTTGCAAACTTCAGGCCTTATTCTATCAGCATGAAAAAGGAATCCAAGAATTTCACTGGGATTAAAAAAGAAAAAGCATGGAGCATCTTAGATATTTCTTCTGGTTGATATCCCCATTCAGTGATTAAGCTGCCTGGCGTGGCCTTCCCTTCCCAGTGCCCTCCAGTGATGGCAGTTCCCATCATCCCCAGTCACCGTGCGGGCTGACTGTCTGGGGAAGCTGAGGCACAACCAGCAAGGGGGGGCAAAGAAAACTCTTTGAGCCAACATCCCCCACTTGAGTGATTCAAACGTTAAGGAATCATTTTTAATCATTAAATTAAACAACTAATTAAATTAATAAACATGTTATGGATTACTCTGCTTCAAAAAAACATCTGCTTCGGCAGTTTGTTTCTATTCCAGTGGTGCACAGCACCCTACAGCCCCTGTCCTTCCTGGGGGTGGGGGGGCTAAAAAGAGCAGGAAGGCGGCTGGTAGGGCTTCCCCTTCCCTTCGGCCTTTCCCTCCCCCCTTCCAAGCCTTGGATCCGCCTCCTCCGCAAGCCCAGAGAGCATCAGTCTCAGCCAAAAGGCAGCCAACTGAGTCAGCAAACTACACCTCCCAGCCTGCTCCTCTCCAAGGATGCAGAGCAGTGCATGCTGGGATTTCTAGACCTCCTGATTCTCCCAGGGATGAGAGCGTGTCCTCGCTTAACCCCAGCAGTGCTCAGCTGGCCCCGAGCGCATTACGGGTGAGAGGAAGGCTGAACACGCTTCTCCTCCCCAGAGCCGCCCCCACATTCAGGCCCTCCAGGCAGGCTCAGGGAGAGCGAAGACAGCAGGTGGGAGGTAGCGCTCTCCTCAGCAGAGGCATAGGGCCCTGGGAAGCATTTGCTCAGCGGGGAGGGGGGAGACTGGGGGGCAGCAGCCCACGGTGGCCAGAACCACACAGACGATCCAAATTCCCCCCACCGAACAGCAGAGACCTACGTAGCCCAGTGCCCAATTCAAAAATACCTCCACAGCACAAGAGAAGGAAAAGCAGAGGCAGAAACCAAAGGGGTTTGTGTACAGATGTGGAAGTCCAGAGCCAGGAATGCTGGAATAGAAAAGCAGCTCCAGCTCCCCGCCAGCCTGGGTGCCCAACAGACCCCGGGCACCCAGGCTGTGGCTTCTCTGCAGCAGCATGGTTTGGTAATTGTCCCTGCTGGGAGCGTCGTCCTCGTGTGACCCTGCAGTAGCTGAGCACATGACAAGCAGAAGGGCCACGTCAGAGACTCACAAGATTTGCTTGTGGGGGGTGGGGGAGGAGAAGAGCACCCTCTGAAGTAGCAAAGGCCCCGGGGACAAGACGTGGGAGCCACACAGGTAAAAGAGGAGCAATGGAGTCCAACTGGATGCGGAGGAGCAATCCTTCCTTGGGCGCGAGGACCACCGTTTATCTCCAAGTGACGGGTGGGATCACACTTGCCTCTGATGCAGATTAGGACTAACTTTGGTTTTATTCTGTCAAATTTTATACTTAGCAAACTCAAGTTAAGTATAGATCCGATAGGGTGATTCTCTAGCTTTCTGAGGGGCTGCCCCAAAGAAGGGAGAGTGGGGTCAACCTATTCTCCAAAACACCAGAAGTCAGAACAAGAAGCGACGGATAGAAACTAACCAAGGAGAGAAGCAACTCAGAACTAAGGAGAAATTTCCTGACAGTAAAAACAATGAATTGGTGGAACAGCTTGCCACCAGAGGTTGTGGGAGCTCCAACACTAGAGGTCTTTAAGGAGAGACTGGACAGCCATTTCTCTGAATTGGTATAGGGTCTCCTGCTTGAGCAGTGGGCTGGACTAGTAGACCTCCAAGATCCCTTCCAATTCTGTTATTCTTTATATTTAAAGGTTGCCTCCTTCTAGCACAATGGAAAAAAACTTCCAGGTTTTGATTATGTCCATTTGCTTTCCCTGAGAAGAATGGGGAGGTCCATCATGCCCTCCATGGCCTGTGAGATGCCTTCACCAAAGATCCAAGCAGAAGCTACAAGATCTCACAGCCGCAATGGCCGCCTAGTGAAATGAAGCCCATCAGGTCATGAAGAGCCAGAAGCCATGGGACAGCTGGAAAGCCACAACTCCTGGGAGCCCTGGGGGCCACACCCACGTTCTTCAGGGCCTCCACGCTCGCTTGCTTTTATCTGTACGCTGTCACACCCCACGGGAACCAGAATTGGCCACTGTGGACCAGCTGCTCCAGCCTTCTCCTCCTGAGTTGCTAAAGATGGGAGATTCTTCCATGTTCTGTTTGTATCAGAAACTAGTAACACAAACCTGGAATACTCCCTTGTTTTTCTTTTAACAAGCCAGCCATAAGCCATGTTTGTTTTCACCTTCCAGTTCTTGGCTTCTCTGAAAAATTAAACCAAGATTTTGGCTTCATGACACAATAAAGAGACCACAGAAATTCAACCCTGAGCTACAAATATTCTCCTCGATCGGTGCAGAAATATCCCGAATGCTTCTGCCGGCAAGAAGTATTTGGAGTTTATTCATACCGCCTGAGGTGCTAACAAGTGTACTCCACTCAGTGACTACACAAATAGGTTTTCTCCATAGAGATCGATAGATCCCCAACCTGGTCCTTCAGGTTGTTCTCCCTCCTTCCATCCTTCCCAGGAGGCAAGAATGACCTCCTCCAGGTCTCGGTGGCAATCACGTGCAGCCTTGTCTGCCCAGACAGGTCTGCTCCAGAAGGGAAGCCAGGAATCCCACCTGCAGGAACACGAGCCATAGAACCAGGCAATTCCTCTGCCGAGGGAATCTGCTCCCAGGCTCAGTTCTCCAGAGGCGTTTGGCGAGAGGGGTCCTGTCCTCCGAGGCCCCTCTCTTCCATGAAGGCTCCCCAGCAGGCAACTGGGGCATGGAAGAGCCCAATGGGCAAAGGACACTCCAGAGTCTGGCCTTCCCCGAAGGGAGGCAATTCCTTGACAAACACGTTAGCCAAACTCATCATACTCAGTGCTCAGCCTGAAGTCGCGCCAGAAGACAAAGGTTATCCTCTCGGATGCCTCCATGCAATGATGGAAGGCCCAAAACCATGAAAGGGGTGTGCAAATAGGGTCACCTTGTGGCGAGATGGATGGCAAGCAAAGTTAATAAATAAATAAAATAAAATACAGAAAAATAAAGTAATCTCAGCCCCTTTCATTTCCTTTTGCCAAAGAAGTGAAAGAAGGAACTGAAGTAGCAGCCACCTAACCAGGAAATGTACCACAAGATCAGTGGACCAGCAGCAGCCCTACTGGGCTCCCCCCCCCCCCCACAGAACACAAAGGAGTACCTGAAAGGGCAGCCCCATTGGAAGCAGCCCCTTCCTGCCCACCTCCAGCATCTGAGGCCTAGAAAGCAGGCAAGGGCACCCCAGCCCCATTTCCAATTGCAGGGGGAGGGAAACCCCAGCCCCTTCCCCGCAACTGAGTTTGCCAGCCGCCCAGTCCATGCCAGGAGCAGCCGCCAAGCTAAGTGGGCAAGGTCTGCCTGGGCAGCATCACCAGGAGCAGGGCAGGAAAAGGCTCCTCCGGCCCAGGGAACAGATCCCTCCCGTCCCCTCCCCTCCAACCCAGCAGGGCCCCTCCCACATCCCAGTGCTGGGCTGGGCTTGGCGTGGCTCGGACAGGGGCACCCCCGGAGCTCTCTCAATCAGGCCGCTCCAGACCAAACGCAAGGCTTCTGCCCAGAGCCTCTCTGCCCAGCCCGGCGTCTGGGGGCAGGGCTGGCGGTTCCTGCTGACGCAAGGCTTCTGTACCAGCCGGGCCTCCTCCCTGCCTGCCAGCTGACTCACCTACAGCTGGGCTGCCACCAGGAATGCCACAGGCGGAAAGGGTTTGCCAAGCGCTTCCAGAACAAGCAGGGAGCTGCTGGGGCCTCAACCGCCAGCTCCCGGCATCAGCAGATGCCCAGAGGGGCCCCCTTTCTGGGAGCCAGACTGAGGGGCTTGAGGCGTGACAAGCCCCTGCCCCCACCAGGCCTGGGCACGGAGGGGCAGAAAGCACACCTGGGGAGAGGAGGAGACGGGCACAGAGGCAGGTGGCTCAGACACCCCCCCCCCACAAGAACTGATGATTTCACAGCCCCCACCCGGGCAGAATGAGGTGACCCCAGCCTGGAAAAGGGCTGGCCAGGCGTGGGGGAGAGGGAGCCTGTGGTCAGACTTCCTCAGAGAGCCAGAGGAAGGTCCAGCTCAGCTAAGCCTGGCCCAAGTAGGGGGGACAAGGTGGCTCTGCATCTAGACTGTCCCTAGCGGGGCAAGGAGAATTGCTGGGGTGGGGGGAGAACTGGTACTCTTAGAGCCCTCTCCTCCCACCTGGCTGTAACCAGCCTTCCTCCTCAGGGGCAGCTTTTCAAAGGAATCCCTCCAATGGGGGTGTTGGGGACGGAGGTCTGGGTGATACTCCTCTGTGGCACCTGTAGAGATTGGGGGTGATGGGGCGCACACCCCTTCTCTTCCACTAAGGGGATGGCCCTCTGCAGACTCTGCCTGGGAAAGCAGTTGCCAAGCAACCCCCATCCCACCTGGCAGCTCTGCCCCACTGGGACTGCCCGCCCCCCACGGAGGGCCCAAAGTCCAGGCTGCAGAGGGGGAAGGAGGAAGCAACCCTGCCCCCCCCCACTTCAGCCATCCAGCCGCTGCTGCCTGAGTCCAGCAGGCTCTCCCGAGGCCGGCGACGGAGTGGGGGGGGGGGGGTGGAGGTGGATAATGCCGGGCTATTGGAGAGGAGGGGAGAAGATGGCAGCTCCAACCTCCCCCCCGAGCCCCCTCCCTCTTCGCACTGCATACCGACTACGGCGACGGGGGGGGGCGTTCCAGCCCTCGGCGAGCTCGCCAGCCCGGCAACCCGCGGAGACCCCGGCCACGTCAGGCGGGCCGCAAAAGGGGGGAGGCTCGGCTCCGCCAGAGGACCCTCTCGCCCCCCCCCACCAGGCTCCAGTCCAGCAGCCCACCTGGCCCGGCCCCTCCCCCACAAGCCCACCCCCCCGCGGTCGCTCGCCTGCTGCCGCCCCTTCCCCCCCCCCTTGCCTGCCTGCCCGGCCGTGGGCGAAGAGTCCCCCGGCAATTTAGGCGAGACCCCCGCCGCCGCCCCCCCTCCTCTCCCCGGCAGCTCACCTGGCTCGCATGGCCACGCAGCCGCCCGCCGGCCGCCCCCGCCAACCGAATCGGGGAGGGCCGCCTGGGCCAGGCTGCCGGCCCCGACCCGTCTCCGCCCCGCCGATGCCCGGCCCCGCCGGACCGCCCCTCGCCCCGCCTTCCCCCGGCCCCGCACGCCGGTCGCTCGGTCGGAGGGAGCCCGGCGCCCCTCTGCGAGAGTCCGTCGTCCGTCCCCCCCAGCTAAACTGCGCGGCTCTTTCCGCCCCCTCTCTCTCCTCGGGGTGACGGGCAGCCTGCTGCTTTGCAGGACTTTCCACGAGCGAGCAGAAGGAAATCCAGCCCTTTCAGCCCCCTTTCCCCCCCCGCCCCGCCCCTGGGTTGGACTACAGACCCCATGCTCCCCAGCCCAGAGAGCGCGCAAATCCTCACAGCACTCTTCTCTACGGAACTCGGGGGGAGGGGCTTTGTTACTGAAACACCCGCCGTCCCTCTGCACACTGGCGGGGGGGGAGGGGGCAGAGACTAGGGGCGCTGCCTCCTCCCAGCCGCTCTTGCGCATGAGCCAAGCCGGGCGGGGGGGACAGGAGACAATCCAGCCCATTTGGGCCCCCGGGAAGGAGGGGCTCTCCCCAACTGGGCAGCCCAAGGGGAAGCTGAGCCGGGGCGTCTCGCGCGGTCACAACCCTGTGACCTCAGGGGAAGGGGCTGCGCCCCCTCCCCACAGCCATCCTGCCAGGCTTTTGTCCTTGCAAGCTAGCAGGGTTGCCATAGTGACTCCCCCTCCCCTGCCTCCCTGCACTGCCCTCCTGCCTTTGTTTGGGCAGCTGCAGGCAGCCGCTCGGCCCTCCCCCGCCCAACGACCGGAGGCATCCACAGCTGGCTCCTGGGGGGGCACCCAATGGCTGGGAAGGGGCACTTGTGCAAGGGGAATGCCCACATGCTGCAGGGCACCCAGAAATCTGAGAGCCCCTTGGACACCAAGACATCAGACCCCCCCCAACTCACACACACACCCCCACCCACTTCCTCAGAGGCAGGCTGGCCTCTGGCAGGTTCTTGCCATTGGGACACTTGAGATACCCCTCCCCAGACCAGGGTCCGGGTGGGAGTTAGCTGAGCCTGCGGGGGTTCAAGGCACAGCCTGGAATGAGAACAATGCCCAAGGACCACAGGAAGGTCCCACGCCTCCGGCCACTGACCAAGGGTTCCCTGAATTCACCTGGTTGCCACAAACTGGCCAACCACATTTTCAACCGGGGGATTGTGCAAATTCAGCCAGGAAGAGTGCGCAAAGTTTCGTCAGCTGCATTTCCTCCACAACAGGCCAAGCTAACCACCCTGCGCTTCGGCCCTGCGGCCTTCCTGGCCTGAAGCCCACCAGGGTCCAAACGACATACCCCCTCTTCCTGCCTGCCTTTGCCATCTTGTTCCTTCCACCCTTTTGGGGGGAAATTGCCCAAACTCTGAGTTAACCCTACGAGAAAGACTACGCTGGTCCCCGCCCCCATCTTCTGTGCCACTGGACTCTGGCAGTCAAGGTGCCAGGCTAGGAGATGCCAAGGCCACTTTAACTTTTCAGTGACTACTTAGGGCAGGAAATAAAGTTGGATTTTATTTAATTTTTTCTCTTAACTGTTTGCCCACAGGTTCCCTATCAGCTCAGAGTTCTCAGGCAGTTTTCGGAGGGGCTCCAAGGCCACGTGGCAAGGGGATTTGGTAACCAAGCCGTTTTTCTTCCTTGTAAAGATGTACGTGGAGAGGTTGCAGCTATGCCTGTCCGAGCTAATTATACCCCACTTGGCTGAAGGACAAGCCGTACCCAGAGCTGTTGCGTGTGTGCCACACTCTGGACCCCTTCATAGCCTTCTGCAGACACGCAAGTTCATGCGTGTGTGCAAATCCAGACTTCCCGTAACAGAAGCCTGCAAAAGTTGCACAAAGGCGGTTTTAGTTTCTGGCATTTCAGAGCAGAAGGGGGGGAGGCCCTTCTCTGGGCAGCTGCTGCCACTCAGCATAGAGGCCCTTCTCCTCTTCTGGATCCCCAGAACTTCAACTCCAATGTCCCCATAGCCTGCCGGCTGAGGCTGGGTTAGGGTTCAGTCCTCTGGGCCCTCTTCTATCCCTGCTTCCTCCAGGCTGCTGCAGGCAAATATGCCCACCCAGATAGTCAGTGGCCTCTGCTGCCAGGGCCCGCCAGGTAATGGGGGAGGGGAGGGGAGGAGAAGACCAGGCTCCAGAGAGGGTAGCCTTGTCGAGAAAAGCTGCAGCGACCTTTCCTCCATGGGGAATGAGGACTCAGATGATGGGGGGAGTGGGATAGGAAGTCACAGTCTCTTTGGAACATCCAGGACCCCCAGGGAAAGGAGCTTCCAAGCCCTTCTGCAACCCCCCCCCCAGCCCCACAATGTCAGTGCTTGCTTTGGGCCACAGAGCCAATGTCTCTCCCCCAAGGCTGTTAAAAAGGCCTCCAATTCAGGCCAGGTCCCTCCCCTCCCCACTACTGCTCATCTGGAAGGATGATCAAAGGGATGGGGGGGGAGCTAGAGGGCAGCTGTGCTGGAGCCAAAGCTTCTGTGACTGGTGGGGGGGGGGAGAGGCTGGCCACCCAACAACCTTGAACAAGCAAGTTCCCTCCCCCACTTTGGCCTTTCTTCCCAGGAGCCTCACGGGTGACAGTCCTGCACCAGGTGTTCCAAAATGGGTGGTTCTAGCATCCCACTATCCGGCTGACCACCATGGCAAAGATGGTGTGTCTCCCTGGAGAAGAAGCTGACCCCCACCTGCCCCATTGGCCAGCAGAGGAATGCTTTGGCCCCTCAGACACACCCTGGAGAACCTGGCCGACCAAACAGAGTGCCCACATGGCCACCGCCACCCCACCCCCAGCGCTGACTCATTCAGAGGCCTCTGGCAGGCCAAGGAGGAGCTGGCAGGCAGGGCTTCCCCCACTCCCTGCCTGGCACTCCTGAAACTCCAGGGGAAGCGGAGCATCTGTGGCCCCACCCAGGGCGGGCAGGCCCCTCCAACAGGGCAGCACCTTGGCCCTGAGCGGCTCCAACAGACCACCTGGCGAACTGGACATGGCAACTAGCAGCTCCCGTGGGGCCCCCTTCCCCTCTGCCCATTTCTTGGTACCTGAGGGGGCTCCATCGAAGCCCACACACACGGAGCCCCCATTCGCCAACGGGGGAACTGAGTCAGGCGAAGGAGAAAAAAGGGGTGGGTGGGAGGGGGGCTTTCCTGGACACAACATGGAAGCGCTTCTCCTGGGCTTCTTTCGGGCCTCCTTCGTGGGCCCAGCCAGGCCTCGCTCGGAGACCCCCCTCCCCTTGCCCGCCTTTTGCGGGTGCTCGGGGCAGCCCCTCCTCCCCGGGGGCGCGAGCCCCCCTTTCTTTGCTCCCCCCTCACTGACCCCCACAGCCCCCTCCCCCCACGGCTCCCCGGAGGGGAAGTGGCGGCGGCGGCCCCTCCCGCCGGGGACTGTGCCCGGGGGGGGGGGGAGGCGTCAGTGCGGGGGAAGGCCGGACGGAGGCGCCCCGTCCTCCAGAGACCGGGAGCAGCGGCGCCTACGCCTTACCTGCAGGCCGGGCCCTCCTCCTGCTCCTGCTCCTGCTCCTGCTCCTGCTCCGCCCGGCCGCCGCCCTCCCGGCAGAGGCTCCGGGGCTTCCCGCGGGAGGGAGACTGAGGGGTCCGGCAGGCGCGGCGCCCCCTTCCCCAAGCAGCTTCCGGGCCCCGAGAGGCCCCGCCCTCGCCCGCGCGCATTGGCTCTCCGGGCGAGCCCCGGAGCCACCGCTGGCCAATGAGAGGGCGCGGCGGCGGTGGCCACGCCTCCTCCACGTGCAGGTCCGTGATGACAGCGGGGCGGGGGAGAGGGGCGTGGCCGGGGCCGGGCTGCTCCGCCAGGGATCCTGGGAATTGTAGTGCGCCCCCCTCTCCTCCGGCCAGGAGGGTTGGGAGAAGCCGCCCGACTCCTTCCTCCCGGCCCAGGTCTCGGAGGGCGCGAAGGTCGGGGAGGTGCCGACCCTGGAAGCTGCAGGGAAAACCTCCCTGCGACCAAGGGACGCCGCTGGTGTCCTTCCATGAGGGCTTTTCCGTTTACAAATTAAAAGAGTTGGAAGGGACCTTAGAGGTCATCTAGTCCACCCACCCCCCACCCCCGCTCAAGCAAGTCCAGCCTCTTCTTGAAAGCCTCCAGTGATGAAACTCCCACAACTTCCGAAGGCCACTTCTGTTCCACGGGTTGATTGTCCTCACTGTCAGAAAATTTCTCCTTATTTCCAGGTTGAATCTCTCCTTGGTCAGTTTCCATCCATTGTTCCTTGTCTGGCCTTCAGGTGCCTTGGAGAATAGTTTGACCCCTTCCTCTCTGTGGCAGCCCCTCAAATATTGGGACCCTGCTATCCTGTCTCCCCTGGTCCTTCTTGTCACTAGACTAGCCATGCCCAGTTCCTGCAACCGTTCATCCTATGTTTTAGCCTCCAGTCCCCTCATCATCCTGTTTGCTCGCCTCTGCACTTTTTCTAGAGTCTCCACATCTTTTTTATAGTGTGGTGACAAAAACTGGATGCAGGATTCTAAGTGTGGCCTTACTAAGCCTTTATAGAGTGGCATTAATAATTCATGTGATCTTGATTTTATCCCTGTGTTAATGCTATTTAGGACTGCATTGGCTTTTTAGCTGCAGCTGCACACTGCTGGCTCATATTTATTTGTTCGTTTCCCCTGTCCTTGGGTTTTCCTGGTGGTCTCCCATCCAATGGACCAGGCCCTGCTTAGCTTCCCAAGAGTGGGAGCTGAGGTTCTGCAGGGAGCCAAAAGGAGACTGGCAAGCTGGAAGCCAAAGCAGGGCTGGAAGGGCCCCAGGGCTGGGCTCTGAGAGTCTCCTTTGCCAGTCCCAGTGTCTGGCAGAGGGTTTGGATGCACTCCAGACAAGGGGCAGCACCCCCCCCAAACAAATGAGTCCCCCCCCCTTTGCTTTGCTTCTCCTGATTATCTTTTTCCTCCTGGGCTCTCCAACAGTTGTGGTGGCCCCAAGTGGGGCCTTTAAAGCAGAGCAACCAGAAGGAACTGGGTGTCTGGTGGCACCATCTAGAGCTGACTGGGGAGGGGGAGCTTTTCCAGTTGTATGCATGGGGAAAAAGGTCCCCTCCCCCACAAGTCTTTGAGGCTGCTCCCACTAAGCACCTTCAGGGCAAGAAGGGGAGCCAAGCCGAGGCACATCCTTTGTAAAAAATTGAGATGGCATCGCCTACACTGCCATCAAAGCTCTATGGTTTTCTAGTATGTCTTGCACATAAAACACAGGCAGAGCTTTGGTCGTGTTGTCATGGCTTTGATGTTTTGGACCATCCTGTGGACACATCTGGACAAAAGCCTGTTTTCCCCCAATTCAGCTTGCAAAAGACGCCTTTCTCAGATGGGGAGAAATGTTCAGTGGATATCAAGCACAATAAACAAGACAAAAGCTAAGTTACCCCTTAATGAGCAATTCCCTGCCCATTAGGTACAAAAGACCGGGCCCAGACATGAAGGTCCAATTAAACTGATTTATTGCTAATTATGGCCACGTCCAGGAATCTTCTCAGCTCACGGTTTGCAGCTGCTAGGAGTTAGATAAGGTTCAACGGAATCCAAGGGAGGTTGGACTTAGTTCACTTCTGGCTATGTAGGGATTCTAGGCTGGTCCCTCTGCCCACAGGCTCTGCCACTCCTTTCCCTGTACTGCTATAACCTTTGGAGATTGTGTTGAGAGCCCTTGCTTCCTTTTCATAAAAGCCCCTTAAAGATGAAGCTAATTGTGTCAGGCCTTTGGAAATACCTGCTGCAAACTGGAAACTGTCTTAATTTATAAGAACTTCTGGCTGGAGAAATAAAAGAACTCGCCCTAACCGGAATATTGGGATATTTGCTTGGAAATGGCTTAACCAGGAAGAATTCCATGATCAAATTTGAAAATTCAGGTAGGGGGCTGCTGCTCTCTTGTGGTCAATCACCAGAACTGCTTCAAACAAAGCTTCCAAGCAGAGTAATACAATAAATAACAAGCAGGTTTGTGACTCAACTGGTTTAATCATGATTTCCTGAATAAATCACAAGCGCCTGAATTAACAGAAAACTGTAACCATAAGTTACAGTTTAGCAATATCACCACAGCAGAGTTTGCACAGCATGCCCAAGCCAAGCCAAGCCAAATAACTCGGGTGTAGAACGTTTAGTCCATTTTGGGCCACACAATTTGGAAAGGACATTGAAAAGCTGGAATGCTTCCAGAACAAGACACCAAAGACAATTTAGGAGGAGAAATGTATGGGGAAGGGTTATGCCTGGTCTGGAGAAGAGGAATTGTCTGCAGAGAGACAATCGCTGCCTTCAAGAATCTCAAGGGCTGCCCAACAGAGGGAAGAATCTCAAGGGCTGCCCCAAAGGCACCCCACTGATTTTTCATGCAGGGGTCTCCAAACTTGGTAACTTTGTGGACTAGCACAAAAAATTAGCTAGGTGATTTTCCCTCTACTGGGCGGGATTGTATCCCTCACAGGATTGTTGTTGTGGGAAAAAGAGAGGGAAGGAGGAGTATTAGGTATGTTTCCTGCCTTGAGCTATTGATAAAAAATAACAAAGACAGGATAAACATCTAAAAATAACATAGAGGAGAGGACTAACCCCTGTGGGATAACCCTGGCCTGGATCGTTCTCTTCCCCAGACTAATCTTGCATGCAGCTTGCTTAAAAGGCATGGGTCAGACTCAGCCCCCCCTCCCCTGCCAGCGGACCAGAACAAAAACCGATTCCATCACAAGCATGAAACTCCACTTACCACTCCAAGGAGAAAATTGCGTAAATCTGATTGTGATGCTCATCTTTTCTTTATACTCCAGTGAATCAGAGATACATCTACCTGAGCTAAATCTCCCCTTGCTTCCCAGAGCTTAAAGTTTCAGACTCCTTTGCTGAAGTGGGGGGGGGGGGGAGGTTTCTCCAGCCAGGAAGGCTGATCCACACTACAACCAGCCATGTTGGTGCAGCAGGGCACCCCTGCCCACTGCGGTTCTTCTGCCAGGGATAGCCTTCCTCCCTGGATCAAAGGGTCTTTGCCTGCCTGTCAGTGAGAGAAGAACCTTTATGGGGAGCAGATTTCACAGGGTGACCCTTGAGACAAAATGACGAGACAGCCTCCCCGCCTGGTTTCTTTGGGAGCCTCTCGAGTAGGCCAAAGAGCCTTCCAGCTTCTGCAACAGAGCTGAAATCCCGCTTCCTGTTCCTCCAGCCACAGGAAAGCGGGCGGGGGGCCTCGGCTGCCCTTCTAAGCCCCCAAGAGATGCTTCAGGATGAAAACAGGCAGAGGAAAAGCTGCGGCAGGCAGGAAGTGCCCCATTGTCTTGGAGGTGCCTCAACCTGGTTGAGTCATGCAGCCCTTTGGCTCCGACGCTTCCAATCCAAGCCCTTCGGAAGCCGAGCGCTGCACAAGGGCTGGTTGTAAACCCAAGTTACAAACTGCAATAACTTTATTCACAACCAGCTGCACCTGAAACCACCGACCTCCGATGCCCAGGCGCAAGGGGGCCACAGGTAGGGCCTGCAAAGACTAGATAAAGTTGACTACTTGAAAGGGGATTTACTTCTTTCTTGCCCAGCCGAAATACCAGTGAAAAATTTAGTGCCATTTACGGGGAGGTTGCAGAAGTGGATGAGTGGTCTTTTTTTTAAAAAAAAATTTTTTTTATTGAGTATTTTACATTTTAAAACCAAACACACAATAGCAAAAGAAATCAAGAGACAAAAACAAAAAACAAAAACACACGTACACCAGACGTTAAAATACAATACTAACAACAGATATATCCAATTTTACAACTTTCTGCATCGCCTTTTGTCTTGGTACGATGGGTGGTCTTAAGCCAGCGGTCCCCAATCTTTCCTGCTGGGTGGACCGGTGTGTGTGGGTGTGTGGGTGTGAGGGCATGGTTCTGAGTGAGTGGCAGGCACATGTGAGCACAAGCAGCTGCCACTCGTGCAAACGGGGCTGCACATGCTTGCCCGGCCTGGTTCCGAAGGGGCCTCTCCCCAGGGGCTGGAGACCCCAGGGTCTTAAGGAGCCCAGAGCCTCTGCACTCGTGTCTTTTGGGGCTTTGCATCCCGTGGTAGGTGAACACAGCCCCTCCTGTTTGTAAGCCAGGATGGCATAGTAAAAGGTGGGGAACCTCTTTCCCCAAAAGACTGGTGGGCGAAGAGATTTAGGAGGAGGAATCCTCTCTACTGGATCCCATTTATGATCACAGCTTCCTGGGATCTCCTTCTCCTTGAGAGGAGCTCCAGAGCCCAGGGATGGCCGGCTCCTTATCAACGCTTCAGCCCCTCAGCGACTCCCCTGCCCTGGGTCTATTGGCTGTGACCCACCAAGGGAGCCTCTTTGATCCTTGGCGCAGGGAGGGGCCGCTTCTCTGCACAAAGACCTTCACGGTCCACCAACAAGACAAACAGCAGGTGAGGAAGCACAAGGCTCAGCATGCGTTGTTTGATTTTAGGATTTTGTGGTCACCTGAGCTTGGCTTTACATAAAGGTTCCCAAATAAATGCCCTGGAGTTGCAGAAATGGTTGTCACACGCAGACAGAGCCCTAGAACAGGGGTTTCCAAACCAGGCAACTTTAGGACTTGTGGACTTCAACCCCCAGAATTCCTCAGCCAGCATGAAGCCCACCAGTCTTAAAATTGCCAGGTTTGGAAACCCCTGCCAGGCAGTTTTGGGGCTCCAGAGGGATCCATTGCCAGTTATCCATTCCCCTCCCGGCTGAGCTCAGCTCCTCCTGCCAGCTGGGGGGCTCCAGCCTCCGAAGCCTGGGCAGGACTCCAGGAACCCCAAGGGAATGCCGGGAGGGGC